>JBAMAX010000977.1:0-51006 GCA_037043745.1 Chymomyza amoena | reverse complement strand
AATATTTTAGGAAGAATTAAAGGAGGATATGGATAAGATTAAGATAAAAAGCTGGAAAGAATCAGCAAATAATCGTGCAACCTGGAGGCATTATGTTCAGCAGGCCAAAGCTCACAAAGATCTGTAGCACCACACGATGATGATGAATATTTAGCTACTTTTCTTTAAGGGTACCTCCAACTACCACTCGGAATATAAATCTTTTTATATATTTAAAAAAAAAAATTTAATTTTTCACGATTTTCGGATATTATATTTACTAACAATTTGCATTTTAAAAAAATAACCATAGAAAAATTTAGCAATTTTTTAATTTCTTTAGCTGTCTAAAAGTATCTTTAATAGCTATTTTTTCCAAAGTTTTTAAAATGGACATTTTAGATGTACAATTTGAAAACTTTATAGCATACTTAAAAAGATACAGGTCAAAAAATTTAAATATTACCTATATTGACGAATAAACGAAAAATTCTAAATATGAATTTTTGAAATATATTTTTTCGGAATTTAAAAAAGCATGCCAAAAAATGAAAACTTTTAAGATCCAAATTGATTAGTGGTGTCGTTTTTTTGTAATTGGCTTCAAAAGCTAAATAAGTTTGGGGTACAACTTAAAAATCATTTAATATTTTGGGCATAGTTAATTTTTTTTAATGTATAAGGAACTCATATCGACGTCTGTGCGAAATAGGATCCAATACCAATTAACATTTTCATTTTTAAAATAAGTTAAAATTTTTGTTGATTTTTGACATTTTTTCCAATTTTGGTCTGGAAATTTCTCAAAAAAATCTTCCCAGAAAAATATTTCAAGCTTTTAAGAACACGTGTGTAAAATTTCATCACTTAAAAAAAAAAAAATATTTTGGAAAGGCCAGATTTTTGAGAATATGAGAATCTGGGCCCTCATAATAAATATAAATTAATAATAAATTTTACCAGACTTTTCATAATAATTTTATACCTCCTTTTCTACATTAAATAAAAGTAATAATCTAGGGGCTAAGGAAGCGCGATACCGATCCGATTTTTTGAATATCGAGAATATGGAACTTGATACTGAATCTTCGATACCGATACTTTGATTCGCGATTAATCTTCTATTCAAAACCAATTTGTTTAGTATCGGTATCGAGATAAATTTCGTTTTACATTTAGCGCTTGCAATTTATTTTCCAAAAAGTCCCTTTAAGGTGGTTGCCCATGCGATATTTTGGTCTACCTGGCGCCACCTCCATGAAGTAATAGAGTGAACACAGTCAAAAAAATTAACCACTGCGTGTGAATAAGAAATAGTTTCTATCATTCTTAGTTTTATTTCAATTTATTATGATCATTAGAAAATTTTGGTTTCTTTGCAAACGCCTCCATTTTGTTAAATTCTTCTTTAAAAAAGGCGAGACCGATACCGTCGATTTCGATTTCTTTTTGGGAGTGTCAAATCGGATCATTTCGAATTTTTTCGGAACACTCAATACTTCGATTCGATTTTTTTTCTGGTATCGAGCATCCCTACTATTTAGGCCCTTTTAGGAAACTTAGGTTTCTGGGAAATCCATTCTTTCTCCGTCAACAGATCTGGTGAGAATTCCACATAAGTGCATTTTAAAATATACATTTCTTGACATCTGCCTTCTTAAAAATATTTTATGAAGCTCAACGAACTCCACAATTGCCGCTTTTTAAAATATGTTCTTTTAAATATTTAATTATTTGTGTATAAAATGTATATAATTGTGAACCATCTAACGCTTAAAACTAGCTTGCGCCATCTAGCGGCAACGCTCAACAGAAAAAGAAAGGATGACGTAGATAATAGAGCTGGACTCGATCCCCTATTTTAGCGAATCGCTATTTTCCACCGATTCCCATAAAAAAATCGGTTTCATCGGACTAAAACGTTAGGCGCTATAAGTTAAAATCGTAGAAAATTAATACAAAATTCACTTACATTTATTTATAATTCCAAATAAAGAAAACAAAAATTCAAAGCTTAATAAAAGCAAACAAAAAATTAATAATTCGTTTGAATCAAAACTTAATAAGAGAAAACTAAAATGAAGTCACTATTTATTTAAAAAATTAAAAAAACATGCAAAAGCGCCCTCTGGCGGCTCTCAAAATAAGAATTAGATTAAAAAATGATTCTTCGATCTCGAAAACGGCCATTAACCTAGAGGAAAGATAATGTTTTTCGATCTTTTAAATGAAAGGTCTTAGTCGATTTTTGAATATTTTTAAAAAGACCGATTTTAAAAAAGATGGCGACTCGAAACTAATTTTGGATCCATAGTTTAAAATGACTCAAAGAATTAAAATCTCTGAGAGCCCCACACCGTTTTTCTGCGACTACAAATTGATCCGCCTTAATGTAACATACATGAAAGATCGATGCTCAATAAACAAGTATCGATTTTATTGTCAGAAAAAAAAATCGATTATATTGGTTTTAAATCGAATCAATGCCGAGCTCTAGTAGATAACGATATCGAAAATCTTTGTTGTCTAATAAAAATATTTTAGAAACTTAAAAAAGCGCTTAATTTCAAAAGCAATATTTTAAGTAGAAAATCAGGGTAAAATCGCATTTGAAAGATATTTTAAAAAATGCGAATATTTTAAGAGTATGTTTAAAAATGGCAATTTTAAACAAATTTATATTATATATAGAAAGAGTATATGTATTTGTTCATAGTTCATGGATAACTTTATAGCCAGTTATTATTTTCAAAAGAGTTTTACAGAGTGTGACAACTTCGGTGCTTCAACTTTTAAGAGTTTTTATTGCATTCGCCTTGCCTTGGCTTGGAGTATCTTTAGGATAGTTGCTCAATTTTTTAGCCCGCATAGAAGAAGCAGCAAAAGGAGAGAAAGTTTCGTACATAAAATGTCATTTGCCTCAGAATTGATATTTACTTAAAATTTAATTACAAAATGTTGTATACAAGTATTAGAGTGTATGTTTTGGTTGTGTCTGTGTGAGTGTGTGTGTGTGCGTTGATGACTAAAACAAACAACTACACACACATACACAAATACATATTAACACAGATATACAAACACAAAGACATAGCCAGTTTAAGCCGGGTTAGAAGAAGCTTGTTACATTATTTTAGTGCTAGTTGAGTGTACTTAAGCAAGCAAGATAGATAGATAGTTATTACATAGATACATACATATACGAGTACACACATAGACACATATGTACAAACAAAGTATTTTAGTAACGGGTTAAAGCCATGAAAAGCACAAAATAAACAAATTGGCTAATAAGTTAAAAGTCAAAATAGCAATCCATAGAGCACTTACATAGCTTTTGTATGTAGTACATGATATCATAAATTTTTGTTTTTATGTATATAACTATTTATATACAACAATATAATATTTATATATACACAATTATTTGCATTGAATTAAATGCACGTAGCGCATAATCAAATTAAAATTCAGATTTTTTAATTTAATTAATATATACGCTGGCTTTAATTACTTTACATTTATTCTTATATTGTATTTGAATTAAATTTAAACAATTTGTGTAAAAATAACAAACATAATATAACAATAGTAAATATGTCATTCAAAAAATAGTTGATAAATACCTTTCTCCCTTATTAAAAATACTTTCACGTATCTTGTTAGGGTTAGGGGGGAGGCTAATTGAATTATGAGCTTAGCCCACAAGCTAATTAATATGTTATTTTTATTGTGGGTCATATTAGTTCCAGAATTAATATTTAGAAAAGGAGTATAACTATTTTGATGGGGTCACACTGTTTTTGTTTTTCAGGCTGCTACAGAATAGTGACAAATTCTTTGGTGAAGATTATGAGAAGGCATTTTGCCGCCCTACAACATTGTTCCTAAATTGCCAATAGGGCAATATATAAACTGCTTGAACTGCTTGGTGAGAGTAGCAGAGATCGTTACAAGATCTATGGATCCCTTAGTAATATGAGCCCTAAAAGTCTTTTGTTAGTTATGCTAGAATCAACAAGTTTCACGAAGGCCTTAGCAGATTTCGAGACCATTAATAACACTGTCCTACAAAATTGAAAAAAATCAAAGAACTTTTCAAGCTACGTTTTTTAACATGAAATATAATAATATAATAATTATTTTTTTTTTTGGATAATGAATAACACTGTACAACAGTGATTTAGAACTTTTCAAGTGACCTAGTGTACGTTGTAGGTCTTGACGAGTAGATCACGATAGTGTTTTTTCAAAATTGTCTAACACCCCCAAAATCGGAAGTTATCGCTTAAAACCCGTTTTTCGGGTACTGTGATCACTCCCACTATCACAACGTCGCCATTTTTCAACGAAATACAGCTAATTTTGTTAAAAAATCGATTTTTTGGAAGACAATTACTATGGGAGCTACATGATATAGTCAACCGATTTTGTTCAAATTTGGCGTTTTGAAATTTTTTAGAGCACTTAAGCAATGTGCCAAATTTCAACAAAATCGGTTAACTCTATCATATAGCTCTCATAGGAACGATCGGTAAAAAAATCGATTTTTTAACAAAATTTGTTGTATATCGTTTGTTTTTTAAAATATTGCGACCAAATTTGGCACTTGTAAGTTTTTTATTGTTCTTAAGCATTATTCCAAATTTGGTTACGATATCTTCATGAACAAACGAATTATCCATCTAAAACTTTTTTTTTGTCGATGGAATTTTAATTTCCTTGTTTACAATAAGCGTCGTAACTTAAACATTTATCGACCGATTTTAATAAACCATAACTTTTCTTACTCGGAATTAATATTTCTTTAAGATTAAATGTAAAAAAGTAGGTGTTTTAACAAAATGTTATATAAAAATGACTTCAAAGTGTGAAAATCGAATAAAAAAAGTGTAAATCTTAGATAACTTTTAAAAAATCTCGTAGTTGCTTTGTATAAAGTATAAACAAGTGTACATCATCTTAAAGCTTGAATCTTCTTCTTTCCAAAGCCGTAAAGCAATCGAAAATCGGTTGAAAAATGGCGACGTTGTGATAGTGGGAGTGATCGCAGTATCCGAAAAACGGATTTTAAGCGATAACTTCCGATTTTGGGGGTGTTAGACAATTTTGAAACACACTATCGTGATCTACTCGTCAAGACCTACAACGTACACTAGGTCGCTTGAAAAGTTCTAAATCACTGTTGGACAGTGTAATTTAATTAATAAAATTTATTGATGCTTACAATCCACAACATGTTAAAGCAGCGAATGCACTAAAAGGCAAATTTTGGTTGTGTCAATTATATAGTCCATATTTATGATATTTAGTTTGTAAGGTTGTATCCGGACAATTTAATGAGGTTCACATGCCTGCAACCGTTTGAGACGTTAATACCATCACTTTCAAAACAAACAGAGGCTCAATAAATTTTATTGTACGCGGCATGGGGAAGTTAGGGCATCATCATTTCGGGACGTTTTTTAAGCACGGCCAGTGTGCCATAATTATGGTCGAACTGGAGTCGCCCACGGCTAATAGAAGCGTACCCGAAAGGCTTCGTATTTTGCAACAGATTTGTGAAAATATTCCGGTGGTGCTATGCGGCAATAAAGCCTCTTAATACTTCAGAAATTAATACTCCCCATTCTTTATAATTCGTACAGCGTAATTGTTCACCAGTGCAACAATGACTATGTCATCTACCAACCATACAAACTAAATATCATAAATATGGACTATATAATTGACACAACCAAAATTTGCCTTTTAGTGCATTCGCTGCTTTAACATGTTGTGGATTGTAAGCATCAATAAATTAATTACACTAAAAGCCTGCTTAAACAAGATGTGAATTATAAGCATCAACAGAAGAATTAATCCAAAAGCATATAATATAGTTTGTATATTAGATTATATCTATTATTTTCAGTACCAGATATGGTGCAAAGTATGAGATTCTGTTTGTTTTGTAGTAGAATGTACCAAACATGCGAAATAGATTGTTTTATGTTTATTATATCAACGGGTCTTTTTAAGGCCTTGTCTGTTCTTTTGTCATGAAAATCTTAACAATTTTCTACCATAAAATTAAATTTTTTTACTTCTTTCACTTTTTTATTTAATGATTCTAATTATCAGTGATTTTCTAGTATTTTAATCTCCATTTAAACACGACCTATTAATCTTAAAAAAAAATATGTGGGCGAAAAAATATATTTATTGAAAGAATTTTGCTAAACGAATCAAGTTACTCATTAATATAAAAATTTCTCTAAATGGCTTTTTTTACACAAGAAAAATTTTATTACGATAAAAGGTCTGCCTGTATGAACAGAGTAGTTCCTCGCTATTCTCAGAAATATTATTTTAAGAGTTCTTTCGAGTTTTTTTAGTTCAAAGATAAAGATAATAGTTTTTTTTTTAGAAAACATGCAATATTAAAGTCTAACAAATTAATATATTAAAAGGTCTTTTTATGTTTTTGGTAAACCAAAAACACATCAAATCCGGTAGAACAAAGTTTTCAACAAAAAATTAACAAAATATGAGAACGAAAATTTGGAAAATCGAATGACCAAGCAAGAAAAGAGTTCCGAACTGCTCTATTCCATAATTAAAAAATTAAATTAAAAATTTAAAAAACCCCCGACACAAAAACTTAAGTAATTTCCCTTTAAAAAGTAAAAAATAATAAAAGAAATTTAATGTTAAAATACCTAAAAATCTATTAATAATTCTAAAAAAATACGCCGCGTTGGGGGACACGCGAGGGCAGACGTCGTTGATGGTCGTATCTTACATGCAAATTTTTTGAAGTAATTCTATGAAAGTTTTGAAGTATTTTCTTAATTTTGTTTTTAACTTCATCTTTGTTGCTTAATTAGACTATTTGTATTTAAATTGTTAGTTTAGGAGGGGTCCCCAACGCGACGTATTTTTGTTAGAATTATTAAAAGATTCTTAGGTATTTTAACATTAAGTTTCTTTTATTATTTTTTAAATGAAAATTACTTAAGTTCTTGTGTCGGGGGTTTTTTAAATTTTTAATTTAATTTTTTACTACAAGTTTTCAATTAGAGGAAATTATGACGAAGATGAAAACATAAATATTAAATTTTTTCGTGAATATTAAAAAGGCACCATGTGATAAATGCAATTTATAAAAATAAAAAAGTTATTGAGTACACTTAATTCCGTTTTTACGCGATAGATACGTTTCCAGAAAATAAGCTTAAAAAAGACAGTATCGATATGATATAAAATAATAATTTTTTATATGGGAGCTATGTTTTTTATAAAAGTTTTTGTATTATGATAAGGAAAAACGAAAAAACACAATAAAGAATATTAATTTCACAAAAAGGAAAATTCAAATTTATATAACGAATTACCGTTTATTGAAGCCAGGAAATAATTTTTAATTATTTTAGATCTTAAATTTAACGAAATTGAAAGATGTCTTTATTTAATATGATTAAAAGCCAAAGTAGTAATAATTCAAAGAAAAAATTATTTATGGTATTCCTGCAACTAATAAAATTTTCTGCTATCAGCTCAAACCATACAAATATCTAAAGCAGATGATTTTTCCTTAAAGCGGTTTGATTTTAAGGTGTTATTTTTTATTAACAATAATTTGGAATTTTTTAATCAAATTAAGTCGAATAAAAAATTAACAGAATGATTTTTTTGAAAAAACGCGCAAAAACAGTATTAGATGTATTTGCAAATAAGAAAAATGGCGTAAGTAAAGTCGGGCGCGGACGACTTTGGGATACCCTGTACCACTAGCTTGCAATAAAATCCGGTTGCATCATAAAAAACAAAAAAATAGCAGAATTTTTAAGCCAACATTTTTTTATATATCCAATCGTTCCTATGGGAGCTATATGATATAGTGAACCGATTTCGATCAAATTTGATACAGTGCTTTAATATCTTAAAAAGATCTGAATGCCGAATTTAGTTCAAATATCTTTACAAACAAACGAAACACAACGAATTATGTATAAAAAACGAGTTTTTGGACCGATTTGTCCTATGGGAGCTATATAGTATAGTCTACAGATTTTAATAAAATTTGGTGCAATGCTTAAGACGCATAAAATACTGACAAGTGCCGAATTTAATATCTTTACAATCAAACGAAACACAAAAAATTTTGTTCAAAAATCGATTATTTGGAAGATCGGCCCTATGGGAGTTATATGATATACTCAACCGAATTTGTTCAAATTTGCTGCAATGCTTGGGTACTGTAAAAATCTTCCGAATGCGAAATTTAGTAACGATATCTTAATTAAAAAACGAAATATAGCGAATTTTGTATAAAAAAGTTATTTTGGCCGGTCGGTCCTAAGGAAGCTATATGATATTGTCAACCGATTTTAATCAAATTTGGTACAGTAGTTGGGAACTATAAAAAACGTTAGAATGCCAAATTTGGTTATGATATCTTCATAAACAAACGAGTTATTCATCTAAAACTTTTTTTTTCGAGGTCGTCTGAAACACCTCTATGGGAGCTATACAATTTAACCACAATATCAAAAAAATAAATAAACTTGTCTACTATGGAATAAAATGGGATCTAATGTGAAAGTTTGGTTACTTTACCTCTTACCATCTCTGAGATCTAGGCGTTCAAACGGACACGCGGACGGACGAACGGACAGATGGACATGGGTATATCGACTTCTCTAGTCACCCTGATAATATTTTAGGTTACTTTGGGGTGTCTCCGACGTCTCCTTCTATATGTTACATACTTTTTCGGCTTGCACAAACTTAATATACCCTTTATACCATACGGTACAGGGTATAAAAAGTATATTTAAATTTGAATTCAAATATGTTTTAAAATATATATTTATCCCTCTATTATATAAACAAGTTTTTTTCTCATCTTTTTGGAAGTGTAGAACATGTTGTGTGTATAGCAGAAGATATTGGTTTCACACAATTTTTATTTTTCTCATGTTTTTATAAAGTATGGAATTTAGCGAAATAAGTAGAATAAGTAAGTTTTAGGTTAGGTTAAGGCGGCAGTTGTGAATTCACTTAGGCCAAGGATAGGCCCGTTGCGATACCGCTAGAGTGATTTAGTTCACCACTCTTCCGCACTTGGAATTTAGCGAAATGGGTAGAGTAAGTTAAGTATTAGCATAAAATTATTTCTTGCTTACCAGCATATTCCTTTCGTTTATTATTTAAATTGTTAACTTGACAAATTAAAATAATATTAAACGCACGCTTAATCGATTATTTAATTTTTACATTTATTTTTTAATCGGAAAGGTCTCTGTAATACTTAGTTTTTATTTTATATTATTTTTGCAGCCTTTTTGTATTCAAAAACATTTTGCTTCACAAAATTAATATACGCTGCTACCCTCACATAATAGTGCATGAAAATAATTAACAAGAAAGCAACAACAAAGCGCTGTCCAAATATGCTGCATACACTTTTTGCCGTTAACAAAAAGAATGGGACAATAGGAAAATAGGATCAACAAGAAATCAAGAGAGCAAATTTTACTCTTTAACAAAAAGAGCTACATTTACACACACATATTTGGTTCGCCGTTTGCCCATGTTAACTTCAATGCACAATACGAAAATAGGATCAAATAAAAACGAAGGAGAGTAATCTTTGCTATTAGAACAAGAGAGCGATGGAGCCAGAGAGAGCGAGCTCTTTTTACTCTCACTGCTCTTAACACAAAACACAAAAACAATTTGTACGCGCACTCTTGCACTCACGCGTACTATCGCAGTTACAATTTTTTTCACCTTTATTTATTTTAGTTGACGATTTAAACAATTGCACCTTTTGGCTAACTAATTGCAAATGTTGGCCATTATATCATAAACTGTTTAAACACATTTTGACACTTTTTGGCAACGCGAAAACATTTCAATTTTACATAAAACTACAGCGCGTGACCGAAGAAGAACCGCGTCAGTTAAATCTACTTTGCATTTACTTTCGTTTCATTTTCGTTCATCAGTGGCGTAGCTCGTTTGTAACTAAGAGGGCTTGGCAGCTGTGTCCCACTAGCTACGCCCTTGTTTTTTTTGCTCTCCTTTATAAAACTGAGACAGGCTTGCCAGCTGATCACTTTGCAATAAGAAATTAAGTTTGCTCTATGGCCTAAGCAACTGTGCGTATGTTGGACAACTCTAGAAGAAAAAGTGCGGTAAAAAAGTACGGCAAATAAATGATTAAGCGCGCATATGAATTTTTTAATAATTTATTATGCATTACAACAAGTATATTGATAAAATACTAAATATAAATAGTTTAAATATTAAAAATTAATAAGTGCTAATAGTTTATAAAAATGGCATAAGTGCTAGTGGTTAATATGTTGGCTAAAAGCATTTGTTGGAGCGGAGCCTCAATTTTTTTTTTTTTGTTTTTTCTTTGTGTTTATGTTGTTTTAGAAATTGTAATAAAGCTATTTAATTAAATGTAAAAAATTATATTTTGATTAAATGGTTTTTTATATAGGTGCTTATAACCAATTATTAAAAGTGCAAGTCGTTAAAAATCGGGCTATAATTATTTACATATTATTGCTCTTCGGCAAGTGTGTCTATGTTTGTGTTTTTTTGTTTTTTTATGCGTGTTTTTATAAAGTGCAAGAATTTGTTATTAAGTTATTTGCTAACTTTTATATTTACGCGTTGTAATAAGTGCAGAAGTTTTTAAATATCAAATCTATTTTGCATAAGTTACAAAAATTGCAAAAGTGTTTGTTTGTTGAAGCGGAGCCTCATTTTTTTTTGTTGTGCCTGCGCGTTGTGTTAGAAATTAAAATAAAGTTATTTAATTAAGTGCAAGATTACAAATAGCTTTTTATATTTTATACAAGTGCTTATACTTAAAAATCAAAAGTGAAAGTCGTTAAAAACCGGGCTTAAATTATTTCTTGGTGTGCGTCGGCAAGTGTACATATGTGCGTGTTTTTTTTTTTTGTTTTTGTTGTGCGTGTTAATATAAAATGCAAGTTGTTATTAAGGTATTTACGAGTGCAACTGGTCTAAAACTATATAAAATCTATGTAAAATTAATCATAGCTGCCAAATGTATGTATATAATATCAAATGCATTTACATACATACATAAGTATCTATGTAACAGCAACAAGTGCGAAACCGTTTGTTCGTTTGGAGCAATAACAATTGTGCAAGTGCAAGTGAGTAAGCCATATGTTTTTATTTTTATACATTTAACTTTCAAAGGAAAGTGCAAGTTCTAAAAGAGTAATGCCTAACATTTTCAATTAGTCAATTATATATGTATATTAGGGCGGGTCAATTTGTATGGAGCCAAAAAAACGTTCTGGGGCTCACTGCGATTTTGATTCTTTGGGTCATTTAAGCAACTTTGCCCAAGGTACTACTTCTTCTTATGTGGCCATACCAACCCGATTACCGGGTTACGGCCTGCCTCTGCATTGCGCGCCTTCTCCAGTTGGTCACACCGAGCGAAGACAGGGCCCCTTCCACTTGGTCTTTCCAACGGAGACACGGTCGTCCTCTCCGCCGACGGCCGCTGACTACCGCATCGAACACACGTTTAACTGGACTATGGGTCCAAAATGAATTTCGAGTCTTAAACTTTTTCAAAATAGTTTTTTTTTGTAAATATTTCATAATCGACTTAGACGTTGCATTAAATAGGCGAAAAAACGTTATTTTTTCTTTAGCCAAATATGTGATTAGGGATTTTTGGGGTCGATGAATCAATTTCTGACATTTATTTTTAATTTAGAGCACCGCCAGAGGGCGCTTTAGTGCATTTTTTATTTTTAAAAATTTTTTTTTTTTATTTGAAAATATTTTGGAAAATTGACCAAAATTTCACTCTTTCCTAATACTGAAGCACTGTAAATAATTTTATGAACAATTTTTAACTATGTTATATATTTTTTTTACGATATTATATATCTCCAATAGGGCCGATCGGGCAAAAAAAACGTTTTTTGAACAAAATTAGTTGTGTTTCGTTTGTTTGTTAATAGATTGGAAACACATTTGGAACTAAGAAGGCATTTAGAGTACCCAAGCACTGTACCAAACTTCATTAAAATCGGTTGACTATATCATATAGCTCCATAGGACCAATCAGTCAAAAAACGTTTTTTGAACAAAATTCGTTGTGTTTCGTTTGTTTGTTAATAGATTGGAACCACATTTGGAACTAAGAAGCTTTTTAGAGTACCCAAGCACAGTACCAAATCTAATCAAAATCGGTTGACTATATCATATAGCTCCCATAGGAGCGATCGTCCAAAATAACTTTTTTTATACAAAATTCGCTATATTTTATATTTAAATAAAGATATCGTAACCAGATTTGGCGGTCAGAAGTTTTTTAGTGTATTTAATCATTGTACCAAATTTGAATAAAATCGTTTGACTATATCATATAGCTCCAAAAAATCGATTTTTGAATAAAATTTGTTGTGTTTCGTTTGTTTGTGAAAATATTGGAACAAAATTTAACACTTGTAAGTTTTTTATAGGTCTCAAGCATTGTACCAAATTTTATTAAAATCGGTAGACTATAGCAGCCATTGGAAAGATCGGGCAAAAAAAAAATTGTTTGCTTAAAAATTTTTCTGTTTTTTGCTTTTTATGAAGAAACCGGATTTTATTGTAAACTAGTAGTACAGGGTATCCAAAAGTCGTCCCAAAGCCCGACTTTGCGTACGCCATGTTTTTATAAAGTAAGGAATTTAGCGAAAAGAAAGAAGTTGACTTTGACTAAAGTGAAAATGAAAGAGCACCTGTGCTGCTTGCGGTGATGGAGAGGTGGTGGTTGGTCAGCGAAATGAGCAGGGGGCGAAGCTCTCTAGTTCTATAAATAAAAATTTATTTCAACTTTGATTAAAAATATTCAAATAAAAATTATGAATAATAAAAATTATTTGTAGTTTTTAAATTAAAGTTCATAAATAATTTTTGTTGGCTATTGCAAAAAAAAAAAAATTGAATTAAAAAAATATAAAACCGAAATTTTTGTGCTAAATTTAAAAAATAAAAATTGAATTAAAAAAATATATTTATAATATAAAATTAAATCTTAATATTTTATATATTCAAAAGTTATTAAAATTTAATTACAAATTTTTAAATGCACAATAAAAATAAAATTATTATATTAATATATATTTATATCAATTGAAACTTTGCTTTTATATATATCTAATTTTTTTATTATTTTTAATAAGTAAATTTACTTATTGTGAAATAACCGTCAGATTATATAAAATATTTATAACAAAAAAATAAAAATTGTGTATATAAAAGTTATTTAAAAGCTATTGTTATTTTAAAAATTTTCTATGAACATATAATTTTTAGTTATGTTTCTTTTTGATTTGTAGTTCTTTAGCTTTAAAATTAAAGATGAAATTGTTGCAGGGCTACATAGGGATGTCATTTTTCAAAATGTACAATTCAAATTTAATTTAAAAATTTTTGAAGCAAGATGCGTAAAATTTGATAACAGCGCTATATAGGCAGGCAGTTTTCAAAAATCTACAATTAAAATTTAATTTAAAAATATTTAAAAAAAATGCGCATTTGATAAAAAAATTTGTAAAACCTAAAATAAAAATTGAATTCTTCCATCTTTCAGCATCTTCCCATCGATACCTGATATACACTGTAAGAGGTAAGTATCTTTTCCACATTCCACAAAATAAAAACTAAATTGAAAAATCCATTTAACATAATTATTTGTAAGAGTATTTGGGAACTGAAGTTTCAATCACCAAAACCTGCATAGATTTAAGATACACACTATACGTAAACTTATCATATACTGCTGCTGCTTAATTTGTATTAATAATTAATTGAAATCATTAAAATTAAAGTGTTAGGCGGAAGACAATTTCTTAAAGTGACAAATATTTACAGCCTAACCAAATATTCCAAAGGTTGTCCATATAACCCTAAGCTGATTTTGTCATAAATGCGCCTCAGACCTTCCTTCCAATTTGGAAGTGAAAATTCTAAGCTGCATATTTTTGTTGTTCCAGTAGCTTTGCACGTGACAGTTGTTGTTGTTGTTGTTGGTGTTGATGTTGTTGTGATTAGTGGCAAGCTTGTTAAGTTGTTGCATATTCATCGTTTAGCTGTTTATGCTACATTTATGTGCAGCATTTGTACAATTTGTAAATTTTCATTAGCATTTGCCATTAGCATTAAATTTAAACGCAAAATTTTCGCTTTTGTGGTGTTGACAGTTTTTGAGGAGCAGTATCTGTGTGTGTGTGGGAGTATCTGTGTGTTTGTGCTGAGTATATTTTCGTTACCCTTGGTATTTGACATGAGTTCCAAATTGCCCACACCGCAGACTGCATGCTGACTGAATTTTGTTGCCTCTGTTGCTGACGCAGTGCGTGCAATCAAATCATCATCAAATCATACCAAAAATTGAGTTAATTCTCTGGCACAGCTCATCGCCAGGCTTTGGGCGGCTTTTGGGTGTTCCGCTTTAGATTGGTGCGGGTCTCCGGCTGGGGGTTCCAATGGATGCGATGGTTCCAATGGATGCAACACTTGTGCACACACGCATATCAATGCGGTTATTGCATTTTGTCTAACATAAATTTAAATGCATTTTGTCAGTTGTTGGCCAGCCATTTGTTGGCTGCATAAAAATTCCGAGCAAACAATGCTACAAACAACGTCAACAAATTCAACGAGAACGAAAGTGGGAGCTGCCTTTTGGGACACGAAGTTTGTATGTTCTTGCAGATGGAACAATAACATGTTTTAGATTTTTCCAAAATTGGAATAGAAAATTTTGATTGGAATAATTTTTGTTATATATTGGTTTGAGCAGTCAGCAGAGAGATGATCTAATCAGAAATTAGAAACTTGGATTATAGCTGGGGGATGGAAAAGATGTGTTGTTAAAGGATATTAGGTATTTATTTGCCAGGACTTTATTTTATGCATACTTTTAGCCCAGACAAACAAAATTCTTTAGACATTTTTATTTGAACGTTGCTAAAGCTCAAGCTATTTATAGATTTTAATATTGTAAACTCTTGGATCGAATGATGGATGAGTTTTAAATTTATGTAGGTAGAAACAAGCTTTTAATTTTTTTGCAGGCTAACCTCCATAAGGCATTCTTTATTTATTTAAACATATTTCGCCTATAATATCCCCCTGCACTTTGTTTAATTTCTCAAAATTTAAGAATGCTGCTGTTGGCCTGCACGACTCTTAAATACCCTGCACTAAATGCTTCATGCAGTTTTCTAAGTATCACCTAGGCAAGTGATATTTATATGGAAAATATTATAAGTCCAGAAAATTCCAAACGATTGTAACCAAATTTGCATCTACGGATGGGCAATGAAAAAGAATTTGTAGAGAAATGTAAGAGAAGTAAAATAAGAGAAATTCAGAAAACCTTACGAGAATTATATTTTGTTCTCAAACTGTAGACTACAACATCGCACTTTGACTAGAGATGTTATCTTAAAAGCAGGCCCGTCGCGAGCAGGGATGGATCGGGGACCTTTTGCCCCAGGCCCGGAGATCTGAGAACGGCCCGGACTCGAAAGTCATTCGAGATTTTTTTTTAGACATCATTGGAAATTTATGAAATGCATTATATTGATTTTATCAAATTATCAATTCTCTCCGAAATCCTTTCCTTACTTTTTTTATGTTTATCTCACACTTTTCAATAATTATACTTATAAGAATTATATTTACAAGAATTAAGAAAAATTAAATGGGGGCCCGGATCCGAGATTTCGCCCGGCGCCCGGATATTCTCTCTACGGCCCTGCTTAATGGTGTTAACTCTAAGATAACGTCAAGACGTACTCTCGTTATTTTCGAGATGTTTAACTCCTTTGCTTGCAATACAAATTTTATAAAAAATAAGAGTTAAGCTTGATTTTTTTAATAAAAATCAACAATCAAAATTTATCTTTGTTTCCGATAGTCCTTTGAAAAATATGATATGTATTGGCCTGCACTTTTATTCAAAGCACTTTTTTCGCTTTGATTTTTTTCAACCCCTTAACTCTTATTTTCAATTTCTGAACAAAATTATTCACTTGTTGAATATTAGAAGTTACGAAGACAGTCATGTAGTATTAGAATGGAAAGCTGAATATTATTTTAGGAAGTTTTTGGGCTGTTTTAAAACAAGTAGAAAAGAAGCTCATAGAGGATGAGAGAGACGTTAAGAGTTAATTGAAAAGCAAGAATTTTCGTTCAAAAATGGAATTAAGATTTTTGGGGTTTAATGGATATAGAATTGCTGGTATTTTTTACTATGTGATTTCCCTAGCGAATTTCGAAGTTCCACTGTATATGCACTATATAAAGATATACGTTTGTTTCGTCAGGCGACAGGGCTTACGTTTTTGCATAAAAAAGATATTTTTCGATGGATACGTAGTTTTTATATTTTTTACCAATAATAAGTTTGCAGGCAGTAGATTGCTTTCTAAGTCTCTAAGTCTATAAAGTATATAGGCGAAAATAAACAAAGAATACTTTTTTTAGTTGATCTATTCGATTTGGATGAATTTTATATACATTTTGACAAAAAAAGTATCCAGAATTCATTTTTCTTCGATATTCGTATTGCGGTGCATCATGAATACGATGGAGACTGAGGAACAAACGGTCAATGAGGAGTATTATGTGATTGATTTGAGTCGTTTGCGTATATGGGTCCGTCGTATTCGGCCAGAATAGTGGGTCGATAATTCGTAGATTTTGCACGACGATAACGCGCCATCTCATCGAGCCACGATTGTAAAGGCATTTAAGGCAAAACACTCGATAAATACCATCGATCAGGCACCGTACAGTCCAGATCTGGCCCCGTGTGATTTTTCCCCTTTCAAAAACTTAAATTGCCACTACGGGGAACCCGTTTTGATTTCGTACCGATGATAAAACAGAATGCGACGAGAGAACTGAACGCCATCCCGGCCAACGCCTATAAAAAATGTTTCGAAGATTGAAAGAAGCGTTGTCATATGTGAATTGCTTTTGAAGGGGCATATTTTGATGGATACCAAGTAAATAATGAAGAATATTAACTATTTTGCGTTTTATTTAGAAATTCCGGAATGTATGTGAAAGTTTTACTTGCCAATATTTACCATATTATATTTCTGCAAATTTTCGATAATTTATCGATAAGCTGAATATTTAGGACAGATTATTTTGGACAAGCAATTAGTCCATAAAGATATATAAGTAATATTTCTTCTCCAAAAAAAAAAATTTTAAAGAAAAAATAATTTTATGAATTTTTTTTTTATTATTTTATTTTGCAAAATTATCAAAAATACATACATATATTTTTATGAATTGCCGGTTTTTTATTATATGGTAGCCAATCCAGCTTGTTTAGCTAGAGATGTCTTAGAAGATGTCTTAGATGTCAATGAGAGGCCATCATTTGGCCCGTTGGTCTTCTTTTCGTTTTCTTTTAGTTCAGCTTTTGTTTGAGAAGATTTTTGAAACTTATTTTTTTAAGCCTTTTTATTGGATCTTCGTTGGGGTCCCTTTTGCAAGCCTATTTTGGTGTGAATTCTTTTGTAATTTGTAAAACATTTCCTTTTTTAAATTTTTTGTGGAATTCAATGTTTAGGTTTTTTTTGCCAAACTTCAAAAGTTTTTTAGAATTTTTAAAGTAAATAATGGATTGAAATAGGTTAAAAATAAAAAGGATGGTATCCCATACTGACAGTTCCCAGAGAAAAAAAAATTGGGGGAATTTATGCATTATTTTGGGGATGGTGTCTCCAATCTTAGTACCTTTTAATAGTGGCAAATAAACATATATCCTCGAAATGAAAATATCAGAATGTAACACTATATGTGAGTTTTTTTCAGATATACAATAAATACCTAACTTAAAGATAGGTTAGCTCAAAGGTTGGTTTTTTTTTGTAAAATACAATTTTTCGTGTACCATAATAAAGGTTTGGACATACAAAAGAATTGAAGAGCGTAAAATTCTAGTCAAACAAAAAATTTTAAAATAAATAGCTTAATGTAATTAAAATTTTTTTTTAATTTTATAAATTTAGGTAAGAAGAGAAAACTCTTCTATAAACTGCAAAAATATAATTATTTTATAATAAATAAAATGTCAATTTAGCGTAAAGCCTCATGGCCGGGAGTTAAGTCCACAATTATTTAAAGATCTAAATTAAATTGAAATTGCAATATATTAATTTAAATTGAATTGTATTACATATATTTGAAATGCACTGATACTAATTGCTGCTCACGCACGCATCACTGCTATGATAACATGTTAAGGCGTAATCGATATATGTAATATGTATATGCATTCGATATGTAAGCAGCTTATGCGAATTTGCGCATTCAAATCCTTATAAGACAGTATAGAAACCGACTAGGTCAGACCCAGCTGGCAATGGCTTGCTATTTCGAGATGTTGCGCCGAACTGATCTGGAAAGCTGAAGACTTAACCCGTTAGATTTGACAAGCAGACTGATGTGCAACTACTATACTAATTTTATTTTTACTTTTTCGAATGTCAACTACTCCATCATCACTCTGAACTAAGGAAAAAACAGGCTTAACTATAGTCGACACGCTCCCAAGATCACTGGCATGCTATTTATTAATACATTTTTCAATACAGAATATCTTGAAGGTTGTTACGGTTAATAACAGGCAGAAAAATTCATAGGCTAACCTATAAAAACCGATTTTTTTTGCCAAAATTCGATTTTTTTATTCAGGATAGTTGCCATCGAGGGCAATACACCGATTATAGCGATCATCCAACTTTTCGATGCCATTGTTATAATACGATATCTCACTAGCCTTAAAATGAGCCTTCATTTCGGCGATTACCTCTTCATTGGAGCTAAATCTCTTTCCAGCGAGAATGCTCTTGAGGTCAGAGAACAGGAAAAGGTCGCTGGTGGCCAGATCTGGAGGAGACGGTGGATGCGGAAGGAATTCGAAGCCAAATTCATTAAATTTTGCTATCGTTTTCATTGACACCACTTTTTTCTTCTTTAAATGGGGTCGACTTATAGCGATTTCCTCCTTCAAACGCTCCAATATAATAGTCGCTGTTTATGGTCTTAACCTTTTCGAGGTAATCGATGAAAGTTATACCGTGTGCATCCCAAAATACCGATGCCAAGACCTTGCGACTTTCCACGCTTTGGAGTCGCTTCATCGCGTGCAGTCCACTCGGCTGACTGTCGTTTAGACTCAGGAGTGTATGGAGCCATGTTTCATCCATTGTGATGTTTCGACGGAAAAACTCGTTTTTATTACGGTTGAAAATCGCTAAACACTCCTCCGACTCATCAACTCGTTGTTGCTTTTGATCGACTGTGAGCTCGACCGGCACCCATTTTTCACAAAGCTTTCACATGTCCAAATATTTATGCATGATGTGTCCCAGACGTTCCTTTGACATCTTTAGAGTCTCAGCTATCTCAAACAACTTCACTTTACGATCTACCAAAATTATTTTGTGGAATTTTTTGATGTTTTCGTCCGTAACAGCCTCTTTTGGGCGTCCTCTGCGTGCATCATCTGCGGTTATCATTTACGCTTAAATTTGGAAAACCATTTCTCAACCGTATATCTTGCTGGTGCAGAGTCCGAATAATGTTTATCAAGCCAAACCTTGGCTTCAACAGTATTATTTTTCCCCAAAAAGCAATGTTTAATCAACACACGAAATTCGTTTTTTTCCATGTTTTTATAATAACAATAGTAGCTTCACTCAGAATGGTATATCTAACGAGCCGTCCGACAGGTGTCAAACTTATTCACGAATCTTTTGAAAGATTGTACTAACTCATTTGGATATAATTCTAGTAACGTCATATATGGGTCAGCCTACTATCTTTTCAGTCCACCTAGTACTCTGTCGACAATACTACTATGAGAACCTCTTTGGTACAAAAGGAACTTCGTTCAACCTGTCAAAAGTATATCCAAATTTTGGGTTTGTTGTCCTTTAAAAGTATTTCAGTATCCTGACTCAAGCATGGCTACGACTCCTCTACTCTATCGACAATACTACTATGAAAACCTCTTTGGTACAAAAGGAACTTGGTTCAAGCTGCCAAAAATATATAAAAATGTTGGTTTTGTTGTCCTTCAAAAGTATTCGATTATACGAACTCAAGTATGGATTAGACTCCTGCTAAAATGTTGTGCTATGCGCTTTTAAGGGTATAACAATAGCCACAACGACAGAAGCAATTCTTGATTGCATTTCCGAGCTTATGAAATTTTGTGGTAGGCAATGAAATAATTTTCGTGGCTTACGAAATATAGGGGGAGAATCGGGGAGGCGGGTTGGCCGTGAGTGACGTCACGTCGCTGCTGACAAATGTTGGCCGCAGTTATCTAACTGCAGAGTTATGTACTTGACCAAATGTCATCTGTGGTATATGTGACTTTGTATGGATGTGTGCGTGCGTATCTGTGTGAGTGTGCGTGTGTGCATTTTTGTATGCGTGTGTTAATATTTTGCCGATTGGCGTTGCAATATTTTGTCATTTGCAAAGCCATTATGATTTTATTTATTATTTTGCGAGTTTTTCGCTGTGGAGGACATTTTATGCGTACTCAACTCATCTGGGGTGCTCTTGATTGCATTTGCCGGGTTTTTGTTGTTGGGTGCGTGTGTTTTTTTTTTTGCCAGGGTTTGACGTATGCGTGATTTTCAATTCGTTCTGCGGACGTGTGTTTTTAGCATTTTTGTTAGTAGCGGCGGCAGCAGCAGCAGTTGGCAGCAGATTAAAGTGCATGCAAGCAGAAATTTCAATCTGGTTTTTTTTTGTTTCATGTTTTTGTTAGTTTCCAATTTTTTGTCCAGGCTTTAAAGAGTCCTTTTTTTGTACTTCTACTTCTATTTTTTTGTTAGAGCTCCGTTTTTAAATTACCGTCAGCGCACGTTTTATTGTTTGTTTCAATTGCCTGTCGACGGACGGATGGCTGGGTAAAGCGGGCTAGAACGTATGCGAGGAGTAATCAGCAAATGTGGCAACAGACGGACAAATTTCGGGTTGTCCTCGCTTAACACAAAAACGACAAAAAAGAAAAAAAAACGGAAAGAACTGAGCAAAATTAGTTTAATTTGTACGAATCAAGTGAAATACATTTAAAGCCAACGTATGAGTCCAACTACAAAAAGAGCTAAAGCAAAATGGCCAAAACGAAAGAAAGGCGAAAGACTCGACGAAAAGGCAACAAAATGGCATTCAACTAAGCTAAGTAATTCTATTTGCCATTTGCAACACGCCCAGCTCTGGCTCTGGATCCGGCAGCCAAGGATGAAGTCCGTCTTGCTTTCTACGACTTTCTTTTGCCTTTTACTCTACCTTTTGCTCTTGTACCCTCCTCCTCTGTCTACTCTATGCCGTGTTTTCGTGTCGCTTGTTGGCTAGCCAAAATGAACTTCAACTAATTACTCAATGCAAATTAAAATTCATGTCAAGCAGATTGGATTATCCTTACGCAACATTAAATGTCGCGCTTAGCAGAACGGTCAGACTAAAGCTTTTTGGTCAAGGGACTGAGGGCGTTTGCCCGGCATAATAAAGGTGCCGCCTTGCTCGGGTTCTCGTACTCGGGCACACAAAATGGACATAACAAAATCAAGGGCGTGAAAAGCGCACGGCCAAGAGACAACGTTGTATATATAATAAAAAAAAAATCTCTCTTTTGAAATGCTAATGTAAAAATTCTTTAAAGAAAATTACGCAATACATTATTTTGGTTTATTTTGCATTAAAAGTCAATTTAGTGTTAAGGCAAAAAAACAAAAATAAAAAAAAACCCTAATGCAAAGGGAGCAAAAGAGAAAAAAGGCGCTAAAAACACACAATCCCCCCAGCCCCACAAAAAGGCACGCAAAATGGGGGCTGCTGAAACAGCAAAAAAAAAAACAAAACTCCAAAAAGAACTCCTCCCAGTCCACAACAAAAGGAAAGAGCTGTAGAGCGTAAAGAGAGCAACAGGATAGGGCGACAAACGGCCAGCCGCTAACGGGACATGAATGCGAACGCGGATCGTCCATGACAACGCAACTAACGGCATACATATAAACATGCCCTATATATGTATATAACGCACACACACACACACATATATATACAGTTTATGCCTCCCCCCGTAAATAACAAACGACCTAAAGTTAGCATTTTTATTTTGCATTTTAAGTTGATTTGCCGGGTCTCTTTAAAGTAACAAAAGCAGCCCAACAACAACAACAACTATTGTACCCTAAAACCTACCCCTCCCTACTCCCGCCCACCACAAGTTCACACCCTAACGTTCACACATATACTTATGAAACGGTTAGGCGTTGCCACAATGGCCAGAAAATGAGATGATGATAGTGGAAATAATATGGTTAACTAAAAGTACTCGAAGTATAGTCATTCATTAAGGTTCCATTGAATTGTATTCGATAAAGGATTCGATTACAAAGTAGTATTGAGAAATGAATTGTTTTTCGTAAAGAATTTGTTTATAAGGCTATTTAGAGAACTTAGCTTATAGCAGGAGTTGAGATGATGATAGTGGAAATAATATGGTTAACTAAAAGTACTCGAAGAATAGTAATTCATTAAGGTTCCATAGAATTGATTTTGATAAAGGATTCGATTACCAAGTAGAATCGAAAAATGAATTGTTTTTCGCAAAGAATTTGTTTATAAGGCTATTTAGAGAACTAAGCTGATAGCAGGAATTGAGATAATGATAGTGGAAATAATATGGTTAACTAAAAGTACTCGAAGTATAGTAATTCATTAAGGTTCCATTGAATTGTTTCTGATAAAGGATTCGATTACAAAGTAGTATCGAGAAATGAATTTTTTTTTTGTAAAGAATTAGTTTATAAGGCTATTTAGAGAACTTAGCTTATAGCAGGAGTTGAGATGATGATAGTGGTAATAATATGGTTAACTAAAAGTACTCGAAGAATACTAATTCATTAAGGTTCCATTGAATTGTTTTTGAGAAAGGAATCGATTACCAAGTAGTATCGAGAAATGAATTGCTTTTTATATAAAATTTGTTTGCGAGGCTATTTAGAGAATGGAGCTGATAGCAAGAGTTGAGATGATGTTAGTGGAAATAGTATGGTTAACTAAAAGTACTCGAAGAATAGTAATTCATTAACGTTCCATTGAATGGTTTTTGATAAAGGATTCGATTACCAAGGAAATGATTTTCATAAAGAATTTGTCTATAAGGCTATTTGGAGAACTAAGCTAATAGCAGGAGTTGAGATGATGATAGTGGAAATAATATGGTTAACTAAAAGTACTCGAAGAATATTAATTCATTAAGGTTCCATTGAATTCTTTTTGATAAAGGATTCGATTACAAAGTTGTATCAAGAAATGAATTGTTTTCCGTAAAGAATTTGCTTATAAGGCTATTTAGAGATGATCTGATAGCAGAAGTTGAGATGATGATAGTGAAAAATATATTGTTAACTAGTGAGCCCGGCAGACGTTGTCCTGCCCAAACTTTTTGAATACTCTTAAAGTGGATAAACATCGTAAGATTCTCTAGTTACCTTATCTCGAAAAATATACGATTTTTAGATAAGTTTGCAGCTCGATTCTCGGTCTGTCTTTACCAAATACTTTCACGTTCATTTCAATTGAACTACATCACGCATTGATCGATTAGGAGACGGCATTCCCAATTGTCCTTATGCTTTATTAGCTCGCCAAGCGTAGATCTTCAATATGAATTAAAGCTTCATTGTTAACGTCCGGCGTAAATTCCATCATTGGATTACGTTTTGCATGACGTATTCGAAACAAAAAATCTTCTGATAAATCTTATTATTTTATCCACAATTCAGGTCGATTTGATTGAAAACATGTTGCCAAAATAATCCCAAATAGAACACGTATTTGATATGGATGAGCAGTAATAGCAGCATCTGCTAAAGTTTAATCGAACTGGATATAAAGTATCCTATGTCCGTCTTCTGGTTCTAACCTACCTCTCCACCAATTTTCAGGCAAATCTGTTCATCTGTTCTTGAGTTATAAATAGTGTAACTAACACCACTTTCTTTTATATATAAAGATGGAAAGTATTCAATTAATAACAATAAATTTTTTTCAGCATCATCTCACTTGCTGCCATCAGGTCTATTATGAAATACAATTTTAATCGTAATGAATAACTATTACACTAGTTTACAAATTTTAGGGCGAACTTTAAAAATGAAGTGTTTTTTAACGTAATTTTTGTTCGAAAAACTAAAAAGAATGGTCTTTTTTTTTCTTATGAATTGTTTTCGAGATTTTTTCGTCATATTTTTACTACCCAGATGGATGTATGAAAAACGTATCTGAAAAAAATTATAAGGTTTTTTATAATTTCGAGCACATGATCGTGCTCTACAAGAATTAATTGGGTCTTTGTATTTGTTTTCAATATGTTTAATGTGTATGTAGATATATGTAGGCACTTCAATTTATGTTCAATTTTATCTTATAAGTTTATGTATAGTTTACAATAGGCCCTAAATTAGGTTAAGAGTTTTAATTCGAAGTGTGAGGTACGCGTGCGCTGCGTTGAAAAGGCGAAACGAAAAAGAACGATGTTTTGCCACGATCCAACTGCAGCAGCTCAGCCGTTGGATGCAGACTTCAATTCTCGCTCTCTTCTTTGAAGTCTGTTACACGTTACGATTTATATTCATTTCAATTTACTTCAATCGTTTTGGTTGCGATACACTTATGTATGTGTATTCATTTTTTATCATACGTTAAATTTAATTAATTGGCGCGCGGAAAAAGCGCCAACACCGGCCCCTTTGAAGGAACTCGGTTCTTCAAGTTATTGGTAACGGCGCCAATTTATGTATAGCTCGCTTGAACACTCCGTTAGCGATTCTGACGTCGGCCACTCTGACTTTGCCGTCGGTGCCCGCGTGTGTGGCTATCACTCTGCCTACCATCCATTGCAACGGCGGTACGTTGTCCTCTGCCACCACGACGAGTGCTCCTACCTCTAGGTTGGCTTCCTCTTTGAACCATTTGGCCCGCACTTGCAAAGTTGACACGTACTCCCGGTACCAGCGCTGCCAGAAGCTGTGCTTGAGAGACGAGACACTGCGCCATCTCCGCAAGCACGTTAGGTTGTTCTGGTCTGATGGTAGTGGTACTGGCGGTGATACCAGGGGTCCGCCGATTAAGAAGTGCGCCGGTGTCAACGCTTCCCCGTCGTTGGGATCGGCGCTTAGTGCGCCAAGCGGTCTTGAATTCAGCACGGACTCGACGCCGATGAGGAGTGTTCCAAGCTCTTCGGCTGTTAGCAGGGCGTTCCCTACTGTCCGTAAGAACAGGCTCTTTGCTGATTTCACACCTGCTTCCCAAAGTCCCCCGAAATGAGGGGCTCTGGGAGGTATGTAAGCAAACTCGCATCCGATCTTTGCTGCAAATGCGCTTATGTTGACCGCTTCTTGGCTCCACTTTGTTCGAAACTCTTGCATTTGTCGGTCTGCTCCTACAAAATTTGTAGCGTTGTCGCAGTGGACTTTCTGTGGAATTCCGCGTCGGCCGACGAACCTTTGGAAAGCCAAAAGAAACGCATCAGTGGTTAAATCAGAAACTAATTCTAGGTGAACCGCTTTTGACGCAAAACAAACGAAGAGTGCTACATAAGATTTGTAAGGAGGCTTGCCACGAATTCGAAAAGTTGTGCTTATCGGGCCACAGAAATCTACACCGCAGATAAAAAAGGGGCGGAACGCTCTGACACGATCTGCTGGTAGGTTACCCATTATCTGCGTTAATAGTCGTGGCTTGTACTTAAAACAGGAGATGCATGAGCGTACTGTACGGGTACAAAGCGTTTTGGCATTCACAACCCAGATTCTTTCTCGTAGAAGACTAACGAGAGCTCGAGGACCAGCGTGGTAGTTGCTCCTGTGTAAATATATTAAGTAAGATTTAATGAACTGCGAGTTTTTTGATAGTAACAATGGAAATTTGGCCTCGTACGGGATAGGAGCTTGTAATAACCGACCTCCAACTCTCAAAAGCGAACAAGTACCCCAAGGTTCCTGGATGTCATGCATAAAGGGACTTAATCGTTGAAGGTTTGGTCCCAAGGTCAACTTTTTTCGGATTTTTTCAATGTCTTCCCTGAATTCGTGTTGTTGAACCTGTTCGACAATCTTATTGAATGCGAATGTTAGTTCGTTCGAAGTAATTGATGCTGGGATAGGCAAGGTCACGCGTTTGCACTTATTTATAAATCGGAATACCCAAACAAAAACTGTAAGCAGTTTCATGTGAGACGAGAAGCGCTCTATTGACTTCAATAAATCATTTTCTTGAGCATCGCATAACAGAGCAAATGCGGATTTACGGATCTCCGTAGTTATAAGGTTGCTCGGGTCATCGAAATGTTGACTGATGGGCCAGCAATCTTCGGTTTCCCTTAGAAATGGCGGCCCCTCAAACCAGAAGGAACTAGTGAGTTCGTCAACGTTACATCCGCGGGAAACAATGTCTGCGGGATTAAATTTTGTTGGTACGTGGCGCCACGTTGCAGTTTCCGACCACTCTTGCACTTCAGACACTCGGTTTCCAACGAACACTGATAACGATGATGGATGCGTTTTTATCCAGTGCAGAGTTATTTCAGAGTCGGTCCATAAAATTACCTTTTCAATTGGAAATTTGAAGAATTGGCTAACACGACGGAAGAGATCTGCAAGAAGGTGAGCTGCACACAGCTCAAGACGAGGAAGCGTTTTCGTCTTAAGGGGCGCTACTTTAGACTTTGCAGTCAGCAGAGATACTCTTAAACCTTCTGTAGTATGAGTGCGGACGTATATGCACGCGCCGTATGCTCGCATAGAGGCATCGGCGAAACCGTGAATTTGCGTTGGTAACTCTGAATCTGTATGGACGAATCGATGGATCTCGATCTCATTTAGTTGACGCAGGTTTGACTTGAAAGATTCCCATGACGAGTGTAGATGCATCGGTATCGATTCGTCCCAGTCCAACTTTTGCAGCCACAATTCTTGCAAAAGCATCTTGGCTTTAGTGACTAAAGGGCACAGAAGGCCAAGTGGATCAAAGAGTCGGGCTGTTACTGACAAAATGTTACGTTTGGTCGCTCGAAGCTTTGTGAATGTGTCATCCAATTTAAATTGGAAAACATCTTTCTGCGGCAACCACATAACACCAAGAGTCTTGGTCTCGTCAGAGCAGACTGTGGCTAAGGGTACAGTGCCGGTGTTCTTAGCGGACAGCTCAGAGCAGTTTGAAAACCACTTTGCTAGTTCAAAACCAGCATTCTGAAGCACATGAGTTACTTCGGCTTGAAGCTCGCACAGTTTTTCGACGGAACTGGCTCCCGTCAGCATGTCGTCGACATAAAAGTCGTCCCGGATAACCTTTGCAGCAGTGGGGTGTGAGAGCACTGCCATTTCGCTTAACCTTGCCAGGCAACGTATAGCCAGAAATGGTGCTGGTGATGTACCGTAGGTGACGGTATTAAGGCGAAAAATTTGCAGAGGTTCAGACGGATCTCTTCTCCACACTATGAGTTGAAAGTTCTTGTCTGCTTCGCTTATCATTACTTGACGGTACATTTTCTTAATATCTGCTACAAGGGCAAATTTGTTAAGACGGAAACGAAGTAGCGTAGAATAAAGCTCTTCTTGAACAGTAGGGCCAACCATCAAAGTATCGTTTAGTGATACTTGTGTGGATGTGCGACAAGATGCATCAAACACGACTCGCAATTTAGTGGACGTGCTCTGGGGACGCAGTACGCATTGATGTGGAATAAAGTAGTGAGGAGTATTTGGAATTTTGTTATCTGTCGGCGACATATGACCCAACAGAACGTACTCGTTCATAAATTCGAGATACATCTCTCGCAGCTGACTGTTGCCTGATAATCTTTTCTCTAGGGACAAGAAACGGCGTTTCGCAACTTCATAGGATGATCCTAGAGTCTTTGGGTCAGATTTAAATGGTAGGCGCACTTCAAATCGCCCTGTTGGCAAGACGACAGTATTTTTATTAAAATGTTCTTCGCAAAGTTGGTGCTCAGGAGTTAAAACTTTGGACCTGACGGGCAAATCTTCAATAGTCCAAAATTTTTGCAACGTGGCATCGATTGAGGATAAATCTTCCTCCTGATGGCCTTGGTGCATTACACTTTTTGCGGTTGATGGCGTACCACTGGTGCATCTTCCGGATACTATCCAGCCAAAAATCGTTTTTTGTAAGATTGGACAATCAGGACTCTGCTTGATTTGGCCAACCAACAGAAGCTCATAAAAGGATTCTGCACCAATCAGCATATCAATCCTTTGTGGCCTAAAGAAAATTGGATCTGCTAGCTCTAAGTTTTTGGGAACCGTCCACTCGCTGGTATTCACTATGACGTCAGGCTGAGAACCAGATATTGTTCGCATAACCCAGAAGTCAGTCGAGAACTCTACGCAGTTGACACGTGACTTGACCGTGATGTGAACTTTCTTCTTTGCTTCAGCCTTAGCCTCCCCAATACCTCTCACATTTATAAGTGCGGCTTCCCTTTTGAGCTGCAGGCGCTGCGCTAGATCTTCTGTTACAAAGTTCACTTGTGACCCCGAATCGAGCAGTGCCCGTGCGAAAACGAACTCACCACTGTTTGTTTTGACTTGCACTATTGCTGTAGCCAAAATCACTCTATCTGAAGCCGCTGTGTGCAGAGCATGCGGCGCAGATGGCACGGTTGATGACTGAGATGGTGATTGTAAGGTTGTGCTGGCAGAGTACATGTGCAGAAGTGTGTGGTGTGAGTGGTTGCAAACTCGGCATTTTCTTGTTCGACAATCTGTAACTGTGTGACCTTTACGCAGGCAATTGATGCAAGCTGGCGCCGTTTTGGCGAAATTGAACCTCTCATGAACAGAGAGGGCTGAAAAAGGGCCGCATCTATCTATTAGATGATCCGCGGAGTTACAAAATAGACAAATTTGGGTTATTTGTTGATCGCGATGAGAAGCGACAAAGGAGTAATTGTTTTTACCAGCGGGTTTCTTTTGATTGTGTTGGCCAAACGTGGTTTCTTTAGCCACCATATGTTGATAACGTTGATTCAACGCGGCTTCGCACGTGGTCCATCGTGGAAGCTTATCATAATGCAATTGCTCTTCCCAGTTACTTTTGGTCGTCGGGTCGACTTTCCCCATAACAATGTGAATTAGAATACAATTTAAAATTGCTTCATCGTCACCAATGGACTTAAGCGAGTCATAGATTGCCGACACTGAGTCTATTAATTTTCGCAGAGCAGAAGCGGACGGGTGGGATATTTTTGGCAGTTCGAAAAGAGTTGATATATGGTTCAAAAATATCAGACAGTCGTTGTCGTACAGTTGCTTTAGCCTTGCCAAAGCTTTAGGGTAATTTTCGTCTGTTAATTGGAATGCGCCGACTACACCTAAAGCTTCACCAGACAAGTTTGATATAAGAATATTAAATTTCTCGATCTTTTCTAAAGTATTATCGTTATCTACAAAGGTCTCGAACAACCGTATAAAATTTTTAAATTCTGCATATTTTCCGGAAAAGGTTGGAAGAGCTACAGATGGAAGCCTGTGACGGTTTTGAGCTGGTATAAGAGGTTGCACCTTTGATGAGCTTTGGGAACGTGTCAATTTCGTAAGCGCCGCCTTGAGCATCGATTTGGATTTGATGCAGGCTTCCTCTAATTCTTCCCGAAAATGATCTTCTGGATCCTTTGCTTCGATTTTAAGTTGATAAATGCTCGCATTGTCAATATGGGTGCTTAGCATTTCGAGCCTGCACTCTAACTCGCCAGCTACCATTGAGATTTTTCCCTCGGCTAGCTGCTTCTGTACGCGAACGATGCTGCTGAAGCAGACATCTCGCTTCCTACGAAGTTCTTCGACCAATTCCTTGCTCATGTTTAAATAATTATAATTAAAAATGGTAAGGTTAAAGAAGCTTCCGAGATTGTGTATATAGTCTATGTCCACTCAGTATGTATGTTAGCGCGAACAAATTGACTGATTAATTGTTTGATTTATCCGTAAATATAAAAAGGTTGAAAACCACGAAAATGTTAAGGGCGAATTAGGTCCGAAAATGTATATGCCCACTCCGAAAATAGGGTACCGCGCACATATACGCTGATACACTGTTTAATTTATTTATTTAAAGGTTAAGAAAACCACGAAAATATTGAGGGCGAAACGGTTCGAAAATGTATGTGCCCACTCAGAATGTAGGGTATTGCGCACCTGTAGACTTGTTTACTCTGCTTTACTTATCAGTAGATATGAAAGGGTTGAGAAAACAACGAGAATATTTAAGGGCGAAAAAGATTCGAAAATGTATGTGCACTCTCGGAATGTAGGGTATCGCGCACCTTTAGACTTGTTTACACTGCTGAGCTGTAGTGAACGAAAACAAAAAGAGAACCGATAACTAAGACATCTGGTGCAACGGCGTTTAAGAAGCTGGTGTGCGTGGGTGTGTGCATGTGGAGATTGCTATACTCTTAATTTTGTAAGCGCATGAGGGACCGGAGTTAAAATAAGAAATTTTGTCCACGATGATAACGGAGGAACGTTTATGCACTTTGTTGCTGATCAACCAAAAAACGTTTTATACGATTTTTATTTATTATGCGTCATTTAAGTGGTTCTCCTGTTAATTTGATGATAATGATTTATGCATCTACTGTTTATCAGTATGCAGCCGCAGAAGAAAGTCTTGCAAGAGCGACGTAGTGTAGAGGTCAACTACGTGCCACCTTAGCTTTCAACAACTGTGCTAAATACCTGTGGGGCAGAATTGCCAATTTTTTCCACTTCCCTTTTGTCTTTTCCCATCAGTATGATTTGCGCAGTAGCTGAAGTGCTCCGTATAGAGTAGTGTAGCGATTAAACGGCAGAGTACCAAAGCAGAGGAGATGTCCAAGCAGCAAAATCCAATATACACGTGTATGTGCACAGCTGTGTAGTTATGCAGTAGCTGAGGTGCTCTGTATAGAGTAGCGTAGCAATGTAACGGCAGAAGTACCGACACTAGAACTGATGGGAATAACAGCAAGAGCCGATATGCACGTGTATGTGCACAGTTATGTTGGTTTGATAAGTTCTTTTGTTTAAACGTTAATTTTTTTTTTTTTTTTTATATAGCCGTCGCGGAGATATTAAAACTCTTAACCAATTACGAGCCGACAAAAAACACTTTTACTCACAAATTAAGTCCCTGCTCGGGCGCCATGAAAAAAATTATAAGGTTTTTTATAATTTCGAGCACATGATCGTGCTCTACAAGAATTAATTGGGTCTTTGTATTTGTTTTCAATATGTTTAATGTGTATATAGATATATGTAGGCACTTCAATTTATGTTCAATTTTATCTTATAAGTTTATGTATAGTTTACAATAGGCCCTAAATTAGGTTAAGAGTTTTAATTCGAAGTGTGAGGTACGCGTGCGCTGCGTTGAAAAGGCGAAACGAAAAAGAACGATGTTTTGCCACGATCCAACTGCAGCAGCTCAGCCGTTGGATGCAGACTTCAATTCTCGCTCTCTTCTTTGAAGTCTGTTACACGTTACGATTTATATTCATTTCAATTTACTTCAATCGTTTTGGTTGCGATACACTTATGTATGTGTATTCATTTTTTATCATACGTTAAATTTAATTAATTGGCGCGCGGAAAAAGCGCCAACAGTATCTATGAATAAATAACAGGATTCAATCTACACGCGGTTCCATGATTGATCGTAAAGGGGGTTTCTCACTTTGAATTACTTTACTTTTGTGGTTCCAGTACCCCGTGAGCCCGTCACTTTTAACATCATATCTATCCCACATCTAAGGCTCTTTGAAAAAGGTCCCAAAAGGAATATTTTTTATATTTCTTATTGTATTGACTTATTGATAACCCTATTTTCTGAGACGAGAGAGCATTAAACAAAAAATGGCAAGAGTCACAATGAACTTCGTCCACGGCACCAGACAAATTTATCAAGCTGATTGTACAATCAATAGTATCGCATTATCATGGATATCGGGATTTCCATAAGTGGTTCCATAGCATCTACAGTTCTTAATCGATTTTGTAGATCTTATAAATGAAATGCTCGTAAAAAAATGAATGACAGTTTCTATTTCAGGACCCAAAAATGCCCTAAAAAACTTGATTTGCAAGGATCACCTCAAAATTTGAACCTAGTGTAATAGTAAACAGTAATAGTAAACTGGGGGTCGACTACTTTTTCCCCCGCGCCCGGAGCTCTCAGTGGGGTACGGACTCGAGAATCATTCGGAAAGTTTTTTACTTAAAAAAATATAGTAAATTATCATTCTACCGAAGCGTCGTAACATACTTTTTTGTTTAACCATATCGAGTGTTATTATGATTGCAATGATAGAATATAACATGGTGATACAAAAGTGTATGTTATGGAGCTCCAATTAAGATATTTTAAATGTAAGGAGAGACGCTATATAGCCCAAATAGTGCGCACATTAGCTTTTTTGCCTATCGAAAATAGAGTATTATGCTTTTTCGTAATTCAAAAATTGTTTCGAAAACTAGAGACGATTTTTTACGATTATTTGATAGGGGCCCGAATACTAGACAAAAACAATAAACATTGCAAAATAATTCGATGTAGCTGAATTTTTGTAATTTGAATCCAATGTTGCCTTTTCGCAACAACGGGCCTGAAAGGGAAATAATAAAGTATTGTCGGGAAATTAACTGAATAAGGTTAAGACTGCAATTGGACCTTGCATTACAGCTCACTTAGGCCAAGAAGGATATTGAATAGACAGGAAAAATTAGGGAAATAGGAGAAGTGCAGGACCATGCTTAAAGTGGGATTCGAACTCACTACCCTGGAATGATAGTCACTGTCGCTAGGCTATCGAGGCCGCAACTGAATAAGGTAAAAGAGCAGAGATTAACTCAAATATTGGTACACAGTCGGTTGGTTTTTTATTTTGTAGAAGCACCACTTACCAAGGTTAACAAAAAAAGAACATCATCCTATGTATTTCCACAATAAATAAAGCATCACTTGTTTTGATTTATTTTAAAGCGTTTTTGGCTGCTGCGTACAGGCCTTAAAGTAAGAAGCTGTAAAGAGATATGAACAGACTTAGAAAAACAGCGTTAAAACTAAAAAGATGATATTTATAATGAATTATAAAGAAGATAAACAAAAGACTTGAGGCCCACTAAATATTTTAGACTTACCCCAAATTGGGACACGGAATAGCATTTCTTCCTGCTCACGAAGTATGATGCTCTACAAGAAGCAGTGTGCTTCAACAGTCTGATTTGAAAGTATTTAAGAAAAGTTAATAGATTCTCGATCCATCTTTACTCTTAGTCCATGAAGCTGGCAGACATCATTGACATGGTCTAACCAGCTGCTGCGATGGCTAAACTTTGAATGCAGGTAGATGATGAAGAAGAAGCCTTTCATATCATCGTAAGCATGCTCTTCAATCACAATGAACGACGTACAATATTTTAAAAATTCTTACAATACTAAAGAGTTATTAAATTCCATACTTCTTAAGAATTTTCTTGCGCATATTTGTTGCCCTGTTTACGGCTTGCTGTCCACAATTTGCCCCATTGTCAGCCATTGTGCGATGTTGTCCTACATATATAGTATATATTTTTTTTTGGAGTAAGGGAACTCATGTTTGTTGTTGTTTTTTTCTGCGTGGGGCTGCGGCACGCTGCTCTTTATCTATTAAAACGCCTTCCAATTTGCATATTTCTGCAGCTGTAACAGCTGTCAACGGCGACGTCCACTAAAGGAGCAGCGGCACAGGACTCAGGACTAGCGAGTATTGTTACAATGAACGAGCAGCTCTTAAGATAATGTTGCCACCGACTGATGAGCGCGTTATTTTCTTCCGTGCCGTTCTTTTCTTTTCATTCATTTCTTGTATTCTTTTATATTGCTGTTGTTGTTGCTACTTTGGCGCAAATTAAAGGCCAGCAAGCATTTTGGTCAGCTTCAGTGGTGGATCAAGAGGGGTGATTCGGGGGGTCAAAACTCTCTGTTCACGAAAGAGCTTAGGTTAGGTTTGGTTAGGGCGGCAGTTGGGATCGATGTCGCAACTCACTTTTAGAGAGCGAAAAAGTTTCGTATTCTCAGTTCACAGCTGGGCATGGGTATACCCAGGCCCTCCTTGTCTTGTCTAGTAGTTCCTTGTCTAGCCAGTTTATCCGCAATACAGTTACCTTCGAAGTCCCTATGTCCTCGGACCTAATAGCCGCATGGCTGTCCGAGTAGATACATAAGTACTTATTTCGAACTTGTAGATTTCTTATTGTAATTAAAGTCTCCCGGATTGCAGGGACCCTGGCTGGAAAATAGGCCCTGAATTAGGGTTGTCCATTGGTTTCCCAACTAGATCCTCCCGCAAATTTTTAACGCCCGACAATTTTATCTATCTCCGTCTCTGGTCAGGCCCAAAACAGCACACATACACACACATAATATAATGCCAATGTTTTTTGTTGTTGTTGCTGTGCCCATGTTGTGTTTCCTTTGTGTATCTGTGTGTAGTTGTTGTTGTTGTATGGGGGCTATTATTCTTTTGTTGGCACGCTTTGGCCTGGTTTTGGGGCTGCTTTTGGCTGTCGCATTACCTACATCAAGTGTCACTTTAAAACGCATTTTTCTTTCACTTGGCCATCGCCATTTGAAGTGTTTGTTACTCAAGGATTCGTCTTCGTCTTGCTCTGTTATTTTGTTGTAGGGATCCTGGCTGCTTATCTAACATTTGCCATGCTTGTAAACAATTCCATGCACATTAAGTTGCAATTAGGCAAATGCTTCACTCAAATCAAGTCGCATCCGTCGGATCCGTCCTGTTCGTTTCAGTCTCTCTTACTTTCTCTATAGATGTTTGTTTGTTTGTCTCTCGCTTTTAGCTGTCTATTTAGTACACTAAACAAAATGAATTCTTTTTTTTTACAACTCTGGCCACACTTAAGTTTTCAACGCCAAATTTTAGTCTCGAAAATTAGGTTAAAGACAAGTTTAAGCGCGCTCCAGGCTAAAATGACATAAAACTTAAAAGCTGCTTTTAGGGCTACTTTTTTTAAAAGAGCTTATAGGGTAATTGAACGTCGTTAAATGAAAGCGAGGTAATTCTAAATAAAAGTCGATTTTAGTTTATGATTGTTCTGTCCAAGCGTTTATAGTGTAATCTCAATGAAGTTATTGTTTCAGTTAAATTTTAAATATATATCTAAGATACTATCTAAAAGTAGGTCCGTGGTAAAAAAGTAAGGTCGGTTTTCCAAAAAACATATTTTTTTGAATTACCGGTTTTATGTAGCCATCTGAATCGAGTCGAAGTCGGTGTATACGTACTTCGAATTTAATGGATTTCAAAATGTCTTTAAAGTAAAGAAGTGGATTATATCAGATTGTGTTAATTTTCTACAGCTAAACGGGCTGTGTAGCCCGGTGGGGACTATCGAAGGAAGTAAGCAGTCGAATTAAAATTTAAAATTTTGGAAGTTAAACGACATATACTATTATGAATTTTGTGACAAAAAGTGAGATTATCCATATTTAGAAAGTGGAAAATAATATATTCTTCTAAAATCATGTGAGACCTTTTAATTTATATTAGCTTTTGAAAAGTAAAATTTTTTTTTAAATCTCCTAAATTCAAAGCCCCCTCAAAAAGTCTACTTACCTCCGGCTGCTAATCATTCATTGTCATTGTGTGGCCATGACAACCGCTTCTCGAGTTACGGCGACCTCAGCAGCTCTCGCCAGGCGCCTCTGCTTTGCGTGCGCCTTCTCCAATTAGAAATGCCAAGGGAGGATAGGTTCTCCTCCACTTGATCTTTCCATCGGAGTCGTGGTCGTCCCCTTCGTCTTCCTTCATGGGCTTTTGCTTCGAATACCTTTTTCGCTGGAGCATCGTTATCCACACGTACGACACGCCCCAGTCAGCGCAGACGTGTATTGTGATGCGATGGACAACATCTATGTCGTCGTAAAGCAGGTCGTGGTTCATCCATATGCGATAGTCGTCCTCAAAACGAACGAGACCGAAGATTTTACGAAGAATATTTCTCTCAAGCACCCCAAGAGCAGATGCATCTGTCCGTGACACAACCCATGCTTCTGCGCCGTATATGTATAAAATTCGTCATTTATGGTAAAGGAATTGAAACCTAATTTATTATTATTAAGCCATTATTCAGACCCGTTGCCAGGAATTTTTTTCAGGAAAGAGGGTATTAGTTATATTTTGGGTATTGACAGCTCCAAGAAGTTTTGTCGGAATCAAAATCTGGAACATGCTTAATTTTTGCTTTTGAGATCTAACACTATTAAGGTGGGCAGATATGATACTTAAAAGCCCCTTAGCCCATCCTCTAGCTATGTAACTGCATTACGTTTTTCATCTGTTCTTGTTCTTCAAATCATTTCATTTAAAAATGAGAAATTCTGCCATTTGTAAAACCTATCTAAAATAAAGTGAGCTTAAAAAACAGATTTTTAACCCCCGACGCAAAAAGAGGGGTGTTATAAGTTTGACTTTTGGCTTATTTGGCTCACATAAATCTACATAGCAAGGAACCTTTACCTTGTTTTGGTTATAAGATACAGTAATTTATTTTTTTTTGTGTGAAAGGGATTTAAATTGTCGAATTTTTTGCTAAATATTTTGAATGAACTGGCTCATGAACCATCACAGCCGTCTCGCACTCCGATGCAAAAAAGCTTTATATAAAATGGTAGTGGTTGAAGATATGCCATTCAGATCTGGAGAATGGCTCGTACGTAAGAAATTCGAACTAGCACCTTGACCTTAGACTGGAGACCGTCGACCTTCAGATAAATAAGCACACAAGCCGCTACAACGAAAGGCTAAAAAGAACCCGAAATAAGCTGGTAAAAGGGATCTCAAATGAAATTCCTGCAAAGAGGCTTAAAGAAGAAGTTTAAAAAATCTGCTCCAATAAACGTCGAACTAAAACAAAATAAAAGACCGACAGAAAAGCGGACCAAATGATGGCCTCCTGATTGATAAAACTCCTTGATAAGTCTCAGACATCTCTAGCTAAATAAGCTGGATTGTCGACCATAGTTTGCAAAATAAATTTTAAAAATATATAAAAATATAATGAAGTTTTCATCTCATTGTGGGAATTCTTTTAAAAATAATAATTATTTGTAAGACCTTACCACAACCAAATTTTGACTGCGTGCTTTTGCAAACCTTTCGCAAACCTTTCCCAAACCTCGAAAATATCCTTTAGGGGTCTTTTTATTGGTTAAAATTTGTCCCAATACCTTTTTAATCTAAGATATCGATGTTTTTAGCTTAATTTAAACAAGTATATACGTTTTCTGAGGGCAGTAAAGAATATCCGGGCTCCGGGGGAGTTCTCGAATCTGGACCCCTATAAATTTTTCTTAATTCATGAAAATACGTATTATTGTTGAAAAGTGTGAGATCAACATAAAAAAAAGTATAGAAAGGATTTCTGAGAGAATTAATGATTTGATAAAATCATAATAATGCATTTCATAAAACTACAATAAATGAAACTCGAATGAGAGTTTCGAGAGCTCTGGTCCCGGAGAAAAAAGTCCCCGATCCCCCACCTATCGACGGGCCTGTATTCAACTATTAACTTTTTTGGGTAACACGATAGAATCAAGTCCCATACTTGGCGCCCAGCCAATCAAATTTTTGTTTCCAATATCTGGACAAATTGGATGATGCTGTCTAGAAAATATAATTGTAAGGGCATTTAGTAGGGACCGAAATAACCCAGATATATTGCTTTTTAGAAATGGTGTTCACACATTTAGATGAATCTCAAAGAATAATATTTTGTATTGCATATTACCTTTTAGACCAAATTTTTTTCAACGAAATGCGGTATCGGCAACACTGACTTAAAAAAACAACTTCTTACCAAATTTGTTTTAGCTGTACGTAAACTTTGGCATTTCGCCAAAAACTTGGCTAATTCTTGTTTTTCATTTATAGTTCCAGCAATTGGCTCTAGACTCTTTTGTCTAGACTTATTTCGATTTAACCCATTGTGCTATTGATATAATCATGGCTATGTCTGACGAGAAGATCATTCAATCGTATATTTGGTTCGTAAGATCAATAACAATGATGATTCAGTCCACTTGGCTTAAAAAAGTAAACAACTTATGACAATAATACAACAATCCAAGCAACAATAAACAGCAAGAAGATTTACTGCCTATTAATTTTTTGGGAACTTTTGGGAACTACTACGCTGTGAATTCTTGAATGGGTCTTAACCTTTCTAGTCGAGCGACAATTAATTTGGAATCCTATAAAACGACTAGAATTGTCACTTAGCACATCTAGAAGCAAAACAGAGTTCGTTCCGAATAGAACCAAATCAAGTTGTGCTAAAAATCAAGGAATCTTTAAACTAAAATGAGAACATTTACCTGCATTGCCTTGGCCTTTATGGCCGTATTGGCCGTTTGTGAAGCAGCTGCTGTGGATACCTCACCCATCGAACTATTAGATGTGGATGCTGGTGTAGCAGTTGAGCCTGAGGATGATGCCATACGTCCGGTACGTCAATTTGGCCATGGCGGCTTTGGTGGTGGACATGGTGGTTATGGTGGAGGCGGCTTTGGTGGTCGTGGTGGATACGGCGGCGGCGGCTTTGGTGGTGGCGGCTTTGGAGGTGGCGGCTATGGTGGTCGTGGTGGATACGGCGGCTTTGGCGGACGTGGTGGCCATGGTTTCTATGGTTAAATATAATAGAGATTCAATTTATAAAATGCGACTGTGTTAAATTTCTTGAGACAAATATATTCGAAATTTGTATTTTATAATTTTGACATTGTAACACGACATTCGCATCTCCAGATCACTCTATCCGAGATTTGATCCAAAGCCAACATCTGTACCCCTGCGCTTCCATAAAAACAGGACCAAGATGGTGGCATTGTAACGCGAGAAGCTGCCCGTTTCCCATCACTATTTCAGCAAAGATGCAGAAAGCATCCAATACCTGCTATGTGACAGCCCAGCGCTTCTTAAAAAACGAACAGAGTTTCGGGCTAAACCATTCTTTGAGGACCTGGGTAGTCTAGCCTATGTGCCCAAAGCGGATCTGGCTACTTTTGTCGAATCTTCAAAATGTTTTCGCAAGATGAGATACTTATGCGATTAGGGATGTCCTACAGTTTTTGATTCTTCTCCCTCCATTTCTTCAATTCCTTTTCACCTTTTCTTAAAATTAGGCTATATAATGGTCCTCAGGCTCTGAGTCACTATCTGAGCTGCCTACACACAACCTTACCTAATCTAGCCTAACACGATAGTTGGTAGTCCCAGCATCTGCTGGGCTTTTCTATCAACACTTTTCCCACAAATTTTTGGCTAAACCTTCAAATTCTTTCCAACAACCTTCCAAGTTTTTCTCCAAGTGTACAAACTGCTGTGCTATTTGGTTTGCTTTGGCTGCCAGATTGCTTTGTTAATATTAATTTCCCATTAATTTCCAGACACACACAAAAGCCAATGTAGACCAAGACATCATCAGCTAAGACGCTAACGGCAGCTTACAATTTAGTCGTTTAAAATGCATTGATAAGGACGAGCGTTTAGCTGTTTTCATACAAGCCAACGGACATCAGATAAATTTAATGCGCTCTAAACTGTTTGGCCTGGGCTACTTGCGGGCCGTATGTCCAACATCTTGGTGATGTGGCAGCGGTCCACCCACTTGGCCAGGCTAAAGCTAAACACAACTGTTGCTATTGCGCATTTTGCCGCTTCAAAGGCTTTAACACTTTGGGTGCAAGGCTTTTTGGTTGCGGCTTGGGCAACCACAAGGGGGCGGGCGGGCGTTCGTTCGTTATTGGGCACCTGCTCTGGAACTCAATATCTTTTCATCTACTATCTGCTTGCCAGCTGGCCGGCCAGTTAGTGCTTTACTCTGTCAGTTTTTATGAGTTGGCAAGTAAAAAAGCCAACACTTTCTTAAATACGCCAGTTTGTATCTTAGCTTTTGTATGTCAGAGATTTGCGGGCCAAGCTTCTGTGATGTGCATGTCTCTATTGGCAACCGGACTAGGCTATAACAAAAACACAAAACACTCAAAGGCTTTGCCTTCAAGTGTCGACGTTTTTTATTTTACGCTACTTTGAGCAAATTCACATGCAAACACACACAAATGCATACACAGATACGTACATACACAGATACTCACACACACACATATACAGATAAAATCCTCTACGTCGAAATAGCGGCTAAAGCCAAAGCCTGCCAGACGCCACAAAGCGTAAAATGTATAAAGCGTCAGCTCCCGCTGCTACCATTCATTCAGAGTCCGGGTCCCAACTCTTCCCCGAACCAGTCAGCCACGTTATTTCAGTTTAGTTCTGCTCGGAACTCAACATGCTGCCCAACTACGCATAAAAAGCAAATATATTTTCAATGCAACAGCATAGAGAATAGCTGAACAAAAAAATTATTGCAAAATGGTGGAGGGTGTATGCGATCGGTGAATACCCTTTATTTTTTAACGCCATAGAGACAAAAAGTCTACGTGGTTTTGTTTATTTGACTCATATGAGACTGCGTATCGATATAGATATCAATTCCTGCATATGCGAATGCGCGATTGTGAGGTGAATTAAGAGCTAACCTTAAGATTAACATGAAAGAATCTTTTCGTTCGATATTGAAGCAAAAATATTAAAGCGCAAATTTAAAAACAGTAGTAATAGTAAATGTTCTTTAATCCGAAAATCGAAATTAAAAAAAAAAAAAAAGTTAACCTCTTGCAGATTTTTTCGAAATTGTTTCTTCTAACAGAATTTTGAAGATTTCTTTAAACTAAAAAATATTTTTTTGCAGTAAATATCTCTTTGTGCTTTTTTCGGAGCTATGTTAATACAACATGAGCTAAATTTATAAAAAAAAAACTTTATGATGTATTGTATTTATATTATGATATTGAGTTTGAATTTTTAAATTATTTTTTTTTAATAGTTTTCAAAAGTTGTAAATCAAATGAGTCTATATTCTATATGTTTTTCGGTGTTTCTGAATCCAAATCTGAAATGCAAAAAATTCCAGCATGCTAGGGTTTCACATAAACTCAAAACGCCTCTAACAAATTTTCGTACGTTCCTGATGTTTGACGACCTAAAATTACCTATAAATATAAATTTTTCGATTCGCTGGATGTTTTAAAGACCAGAGTGAAGCGAAAACAGATCTTCCACTGGTACCAGGCCGAATGAAATTTCTATGGAGCCTTGATCTACGCCCGAATCAAGGGCAGCCTGTGAAAATCCGGACATCGTATTGCTGCAGCCTCTGGGCTTTGGTTTCCGTGTCTAAAGATTATTGAAATTATTCTGGAATTTACGGCTCGCAGCCTAAAAAGGTGTAAATTACGGCCTGGACGCCCTCGAGTAAGAAACATTGATAATAGTAGCTAAGGATGGCATGGATCAATTGGTTGGAGTATTTACATTTTTTCCGATGTCTCATTTAAAAATAATTTTTGAGGCAAAAATAAAAAATATGCGATATTTTGTATTATCGTTGGAACTTATTAAAATTAAAAGGATTTTATATCCCGGTCTATTAATATCGCGTTTATAAAAACTTATTCAGTACTTTCAAGTTAATCATATGCAGGGCAGTAGAGAAAATCGCGGGGAATATCTATCGGTTCCTTTATTACAGCTTTAGCTTGAATCATGACAGTACGACAGTAATTACACCAGTTCCCCAAGAAAACTCTAGATCTCCTCCTGAAAAACGGTCATAAGTGTAAAAAACAACGTAAGAAACTCTAGAAACCTAGAAAATCGTAAAAATACTCGATTGAGTATGAATTGCTTACTTTTGCTACTCATTAATACCCGAATAATAACTTGATTAAAAAACAATATATTCTTATTATCAATTAAAAAAAAATTAAATGAAATAACTCATCATCGTCAATCAAAAAGCAGTATAAATTTAATATTTATTTTCATATTCGAATGATTTTTTAAGTTATTTATTTAATTTATTTTTGTCAAGGATCGGAAAAAAAATTTAGTAGTTTAGGCCAGTATCAACGAGTCATACACGTTTATAAGATTCAAATGACCCAATAATTGAAGCCCAGGGACCACGATTAATTGTTCCATGGACAATGAAGAGCTATTCGTCAAAAAACCAGTCATCGCCAATTACTATGTTCGCATTTGTACGAGATTACAAGTAGCTACAAACTTGAAATTAGCCCTTTTTTTTGCAAAACAAATATACGAATACAATGCAATTTACAAACAAACCAACAGATGGCCTACCCTATAAAAAATTTATTTTAAAGCCACTTTTTGATATAAAAACAATATAAATACTTATTATAAATAATTTTCTTATAAGAAAGTTTAAATTTTTTTTATATATTTTCAAAGTATTTTACATCAAAAATTTTTTTTTAACTAGAGAGATGTGAGACATGATTTTTTGAATTAGACCCTTAATCCTATTTTGTATATTTTGTTAAAAGAGTGCCTCACTAAAATCACGATTTGTGGAGCTGCTAAGTTCAGATCAACAAATTAAGCATGCAAGGTGAAAAGGGAGATTTATCTTGACTAACTTTTACTGCGCCGTTTTATAGACCTTTTTTGGTAAAATTTAATCTCTATGTCCTTTAAGATCTAAGTTTTCATAGAAATGATGTCTGTCTAACTTTCTGTCCACACCACTTACGGGCTTTGACGGACCCAAAGAATGCTTATATCTACCACGCCTTATTCTCCCTTATGCATACATGGCACAAATTCATTATAGTTCTAGTTGACCCTTCGAGTACATATAGGGTATTAAAAACCAAAAGTAGGGACAGAGAGAGAGAGAATGCAAAAATAAAGCAACATCTATAGAGAGCAAACGTTCGCTGACTCTGAATAGAAAAAAGGTGTTATCTGATTGCTATTTTAAACACAGCAACTGGAAGCGCTTCAAAAAGCTAAGCAAAAACAAATACTCTCACATAAAAAGTTAAATTCTATGAATGACTCGTTCTATGAGTTGTCCACAAGGGTTAAGTGGGGGCGGGTGGGGGCGAGGGATTGTACGAGACGCTGTGGCTTGCGTGCGTGCTGTTTGCACCGCAAAAGTATTAAAAAGTGAACACCAACTGAAGAGTTAAACTCAAAAGCATCCTACAAAGACACTAGGAAAAAAAACTATATATACTCTATGTATATCAACTGGTCGTAGTCTAAATAGACTTGTTTTTAAGTGCACTAATCAAGATGCGGCATATTGCTTGCAACGTGTTCTTTGTGTCAAAGAGTTGGTATTTATGTCAGGACTTTGTAGTTATTTAGATATGAAGGTAAATAGTCTTTGGTTTTTTTTTTAAGTTCTATAATCTTTGCTGAGCGTTTACTAATTGCTATGTAAGCTTTTCTTTTCAATTAGGTAACATATTATATTAAATATCATGAAATTTAAGGATGGCGACCTCAAAAACTTTTTAATTGCCATTCAGTCCTTTGGGGGCTGTATAACCAATTTTAATAGTATTTGGCACCATAATTGGGAAATCCCAAAATATATATTCATCAACAAACAAATTATCCATCTAAAACTTCTTGTTTTCGAGATAATGACAATGTATTTTAGAAGGTGACGCAAAGAAATGCAATTTTTAAATTTTTGTATGGTAGCTGTATGAAATAAGGCACCAATTTTGATCAAACTTCACACAAATATTTAGGACTAAAACAAAATGCAACTGACATAAATTTGGTCATAATATAAGATAAAAAATGGCGAAGGTAAAGTCGACCGCGGACAACTTTGGCATACCCAGTACAATTAGCTTGTAATAAGATCCGGTTTCTTGAAAAAAAAAATCAAAAACAGAAGAATTTTTAAGCAAAAATTTTTTTTTTGACTGATCGTACCTTTGGGAGCTATATGATATAGTCAAGCGATTTCGATCATATTTGACACAGTTCTTTAATACCTTAAAAAAGATCTGAATGCTGAATTAAGTTCAAATATCTTTACAAACAAACGAAACACAACGAATTTTGTTCAAAAATCGATTTGTTGGAAGATCGGCCTTATGGGATCTATATGATATAGTCAACCGATTTTTAAAATTTGGTACAGTGCTTAAGTACTCTAAATAACTTCTGACCGCCAAATCTGGTTACGATATCTGCATTGAAAAATGAAATATAGCGAATTTTGTATAAAAAAAGTTATTTTGGCATATATGAGATCTAATGTGAACGTTTTTTTTTTAAGTTTCACTCTAGCTCTTACCATCTCTGAGATCTAGGCGTTCAATCGGACGGACGGTCGGATGGACAGACAAACGGACTGACGAACAGACGGACATGGGCATATGGACTTCTCTGGTCATCCAGATCATATTTTAGGTAACTTTGGGGTATCTCCGACGACTCCTTCTATATGTTACATAAATTTTCGGCTTGCACAGACTTAATATACCCTTTGCAGCATACGGTACAGGGTATAATTATCGTTCTATAGGTACAAACCTATTATTTGTTACAGTTGAAGTAATATATTGAATAGTTTTAAAAAGAATCTTTAGAATAAAGTTTGTTCGCATTCTTTCAATAGTTTCGTACTTTGAGGGTCAATTTTGAATTTTTAAGGAGAAATTATTAGATGTTCGGAAACTTTTGCCCAGCAGTGTGAAATCAATAAAAAAATTCATCGTGAGTTATTAATATGAAAAAATTCGCGTTTCTGTCTCTAACTTATGGAGCTGGCATATTATATATATATAATTTTGCAATATCATAATTACTAAACTCACAAGTCTATTTTAAAACAATTATGAAAATTTTGTTTTTTTTCACCAAACCCAGGATTCTAATGCTATACAAATTATTATATAAGCCTTTAAAAGCAAATTTATGGCTTACCTTTGTGTTGTTAATAATGTTAATCATGTCTTCACTATTAGACTCTCAGCCTATGAAAGTAATTAAAAATTATTAGTTTTAAAGAGTATCTGGCATCGCTTCAATTCAAGTAAAATTAACTTTACCGTACCTATGCGTACCTACTTAAAATTAATGGTTTCTACAGCTTATACGTATATTTTTGTTGGCGAAACATTTTGTTTGATTTTTTCGAATTTAATATTATAAAAGCTCCTTAACATATTTTACAATACATTGTTTACAAAGTATTAAGCATACCACGCATTTAAATTTTTATAAAGAATTTGTATGGGATTTATTTAAAATTCGCAAGCCCAAACCACTGAATGAGTTATTCGAGAAATTTTTTAAAATATGACTTTTGCACAACGAGAATTTCACAATATGCGGCAATAAAAATTATTAAAATTGCGCCACGAAAATTCGTTATGACTTATATTGTGATTTTAATTAGGTTCGGAGTTGCCATTTTAAATTATTTTTTCAATGATATATTGTTTTTTAAAGCTGTAGTCATAACGTAAATAATATTTAAAAATAGTATTAAAAAAAAAATGAAATAAGATAGTGCCAACCTTTGCTTAGAATCTGTTAAGATTGTACAGTGTTCGAAATATTGGCATAAACTCGAAGAATGTATGTACAAAGCTTAAACTTAGTTAATATTTAAAGAAAGGCATGTTGAAAGTTCTGAAAATGTTTTATACCGATCTGACCACACCATAGTACAAAATAATTAAAAATAAATTTTGCATTAAAAATGGCATTCTCTGAACAGAATTCATACAAAAATAATCCAAAAAATATCGTGCTATCCCTACATTATAGTTTTTTCCTGTATTCAAATTTTTTTTATTTTCGGACAAAATATCGGTTTACTGGCCATAATCAAAATGGTGGAAAATCTAGAACTTTTGGCTAAAATCAAGCTCGAACATTTTCGTAAAGAATCGTAAACTAATTTGTGAAAATGATAAATAGTTGTACAGTTTGCTAAAAACTATCTTCAGCTAAACTAATCAGTAGAGTTTAAGTCCGTCATCCAAATTGGTATCAGGCCTGGTCTGGCAAGCATCCAAATTGATACAAACTTTGGACATCACTTCAAAGAACTGTTCTTATCGACAGCTTCTATCAAGGCTCTGTCATCGCACACTACGAAGAGCAAACTTATTTGTCGCGGCGCTAAACTGTACCCAACACCACTCGATCACCCTGGTAACCTGTTCAATCTGGGATACCCGGAAATGAGGGGACAGACAAGTGCGCTTCGAAGGATCAGCGCTACCTTTTATGGATGTAGTAAGACTCCTGTGAGATGTAGTGTCAGAGATCACGAAGATAGCCAGATGCGTGATGGAACGACAATGAGATACTGTGTCCAATTATGACATCTCGCGACCACTCTAGTCAAGATATATACCAAAGTGAACTTCCAGAAAAGCTGGACTAGGATGGTGCTGGGCTAAAGGACTTTTGGCTGAGAGAATGCATATTACCCACTACAATTTTTGTTGCTGCGGAGACGAAGATAGATATCATCTAAAACTTGTTGTGTGACAACCCTGCAATTCTGTAGAAACGCAATCCGTATGTTGGCAAGCCCTTCTTTGAAGACCTTGGCAGTCTAGCAAATCTGCCCATAACAGACTTGGCTCTTTGGTTCAGCAAGCAGGACGATATACCGAACTTTAGCCACTCTTTGGCTATTTCATCTCTTCTTTCTCCCGCTACCCCTTAAATAGGAACCACAATGAGCCGGGTGATCTCGACCTTGTGCTAAACTGCTTACACTTCGGTAGTAAGTAAAAATAGTTTTTGTGTACAACTTATTGAATTCGTGATAAATGGGCTCAAATATATGACAAAATAACGCAAAACCTTACGGGGGGAGAAGGTTACCATTTTGGTTTTAGACTTTTTGGATGGTCCTTAATACTTTAGGCAAGAGACCTATTTTTTCGACAATTTTTACTGAACTGTAAGTAAACAAAAAAAAATACATGAATTATTATAGCTTTTACTACGAAGGCCGAAATAACCTAAGAATCGTTATCTTATATAATTAGGAGAAGCTGTATACTCTCTATTAGGATAGTCTAAAAAAATATTGTATCAAAAATAAGAGAAGATAAAAAATTAAAAATATATGGATAACCTTCTTCGTGTTTTTTGTTTCGGTGTCTGTTGCCTCCAGGACCAAAGAGCCAGACGAAAAATTAGTAGATAGTGCCTTTGTTGCAAACCAATAGGATCGGATTATGCTTACTTCTTTGTGATTCCTATCTGATTTTTTTTTTTAATCTTAACTCTCTTCTGTATTTATGATGAAGCAGAGGCTTTATCTACCATAAAAAAAAGAAGAGTATTCAATCAATAGCATAATGGGAGTGCCAGACTTTAAAAAAAAATGCCAATTAATGGTTCATGCGTATAAATATAATTTTTGATGTTTTCTTTTCTAATACCAACTATATATTTACATTTCAATGGCTAAATTTTTGGTTTAAAACAAAACGAAAAAAAATTGGTTTGTTCGCATTTTAAACCTTTAAATTCAAAAATATTTTTTGGATTAACTTCCACTAAGTGAACGCAAAATAACAAGAAAATACAAATAAAAGCATATCAAAAAAATTGATACATGATTTTTGTTGATTTTTTTATGATGGCTTCTAAACGAAAATTATTTCCAAAAAATATTTTTCTATGCATTTTTCGGATTAACTTGCACCACTTTAGCGCAAAGTACAAAGAAATCTATCGTTTAAAAATAAAGAGCATTTAATCGATAGCATATCGTAGATGCTATTTAACTCTGTCAATTTCTAATCGGACACTTTGTTTGTCTATTTGTCCTTGTGTCGCCTTTGTCTGTCTAGCGTTCTAAGCGTATGTGTAATACTCACTTACAAGCAGTGCGAAACAAGCAGTGCAGTTGTGTGCGTTTTGTTTCGTTTGGCGCTAAAGTAAAGTGCAACGAGGCGTATGAGCAATGCAAGTTGTTTAAAAGTCACACTAATTAAACGGCACTACAACTTGGACTTGGACTGTCCGTGTTCTGGGTGATAAGGGGGTGGCGGGTCTTAGGGGGCCCACTGGAATTGGTTCTTTCGATGTTGCTGCTTTGCTGGCAAATGTAGTGCTGCAGTATCGGTAATTAAAATCTAAAAAGGAGCCAACTCTTCCTGTCTGATGTTACGCTTTGTCGTCGATAACGCCGTCGACAACGTTGTTGTGCCCCAACCCCCCCGCTGCGTCTCAGTCGTGCTGTCCATGCCCCTTTCGTTGGGTATGTGTGTGTGTGGTGGCACGTTGAGCTTGCTATTTGCTTAAGCTTTAGTTGCCGCTGGTTACGTAGTAGTAAGTGTGTGTGTGTGAGTGTATGAGTTCAGGTGAGTGTCCCAGTGTGTTGATGGCTTAACTGAGTGCACTTGTTAACGTCTACCTAAGCAAATAATGAGGTATGCCACATACGCTTTTAATGAATGAAAGCGATAATCGTTTTGAATTGCAAAGCAATTAAGCATGTCAAAGGGATCATGCAAACAACCGAAGGACTCATCTCTATCTTACGCTCTCTAGTCCTGCATAAAACTGACACCGCTATCAAAATGAAACATCTGCCCCGCTACTTTTATAGTGCTCTATTTTGATGATTATTTTTATACCCTTTTAAGAGTATGACAGTTTTGTAAAATGCATGTAACAGCAGACGGATCGATTATAGGTTCTCCTCCTATGGCGGGACGAACCCGGTGTGGGTTTAGGCCTGTATCGCTAGCCTCCATTCTTCCTTGTTCTCCGCTTTGTTTTTCCAGTCGCGGATGCCCAGCGCATCTATATCCCTTTTTTTCGTTTGAAAACATTTAATAGCTCGTCATCAGAAGCTGTCATAGCCCAGGCTTCGGCGCCGTAGATAGCGATCAGTCATCATGTTCTGGCTATAGGCAGTCCGTGTTGCTACCATGTATTTGGTCTTGCATTCGTTTACCTTCAGACGCAATTCCCCCCATTCGATCATAGGTTGTTTAGGCCAATATTTGTTGACCTGTTGGTGCATCATGCATGGTATAAGCGCTGGAGACGGAACACTTTACCAAATTATTGGTATTAGACTGTTTTTGACCACGTCCGGTAGTAGTTTAATTTTACACCTACAAAAGTCATCTGAAACTAGGCCCAGTCAAACATATTATTTTTCAGATTGCCATGTTGTAAATATGTTTTAGATCAGCTCAAATCTTCGATATTTCGGGCAGTATTGCTTTAATTTCAGGCTTCCTACCCTAAAAATTCCACTATCAGTATGTTTATGTTCTGTTCGGGTTTTCAATATAGACTACATAGAAATTATGAAGTACATGTTATTTTTATTGATTTCAACTCTTCTGTTGCTTCTATTTTGCATATTATTAAAGGGGTGTGGGGCTGCCTCCAGAGGGCTTTTCTCGAAGAAGTTACACGTTTTAAACAATACTTCATAGGAGACGTTTAAAAACACCCATATTGGTGGTTGAAGGAGTTGCCATTATCTTCATCGGCTTAGAGAACTCACGAGTGACTATTATTGTCATTCTGTAGTGTAGTATTCGGATCCGTAGTTTCGTAATTTCCAATCCAATTTTATGAGAGCAGCTGTTGATTTTTTCGAGATTGTCTTGGAGATCGGATCACTTATGACATAATAAACATAAATCGTCTGCGTATTCAAGATCTTCCAACTGGTTAAACGGGCTTCATTGTATGCCTTATGCCCCGTGAGTGATGATCCAAGTATCTCTTCTAAAGCCAACACGAAGAGTAAAGGCGATAGCACGCATCCTTGCCTAATTCCAGTTTTAATTGAAAATGGATCCAAATGTACACCAGAATGGTTGACCCTATTGTATGTGGCTGTGATCATGCTGATATTCTTTTCTGTCATGCCTCGGTTGAGTAAAGGGCTCCACAGAAAAGGGCGATTCAGGCTATCCAACGCTTTCTTAAAATCAACGAAGGCTGCGTAGATTGAGCATTGAAACTCGTTGCATTGCTCAAAGATGGTGCGAACTGTTTTAATTAAGTCTATACATGAACGGTTTTGTCGAAAACTAAATTGGGTTTCTCGTAGCGTACCTTCCACTGCAAGAGAGATGCGATTCATATTCAGCGACGTTAAAATTTTGATCGGAACCGAAAGAAGTGTTATCTCTCTATAATTGTTGCATTCTGATGAGTCACCTTTCTTGGAAATCTTAACAAGAATCCCTTCGTTGCAGCTTCTCGGAGGTATTTTGGTTCCCCACCTGTAAGATAGGTAACCAGGTGTTCGCTGTTATATTAGGATCACACTTTAAAAATTCACCATGAACATTATCACTCCCAGGGGCTTTGTTGTTAAGTGTCCTAATAATAGCTAGAATTTCCTTTTTTTTGGCGGTGAACCAATGTTAACACCATGGAAGATTGGTGGCTTAGTCGGTGTCTTTGAATGTTCTTCGAACTCTTCTAATCCCAGCGGGTTGTTAAGAACTTCACAAAAATATTCAGCCCAGCGTCGTAGTTGCTCATCTTTATTTGTGAGAAAGCGACCGTCCTTAGCCCGAATTGGTTTTTCGTTACGACACCTTGATCATTTCGTGTGTTTTCGACCCGAAATTTGCCTTAAATCCACTTTTAGACGAAGGTTCACAAGATGAATTTGTAAACAAGTGTTATTCAATTTTAATCGAAAATGAACTGACACCTTAGCTCAAGAAGCAGAAACGGCCACGAGAATGCACGATATTAGAAAGCTACATCCATTACAAGATTATCGTAAGATAGTATAGATAAAGATTATTAAATTACACTTGTTTACAAATTCATCTTGTGAACCTTCGTCTAAAAGTGGATTTTAGGCAAATTTTGGGTCGAGAATACACGAAAATGCAAACCATTCAAATATCTTGAAAACAATGCCTGGGAAAAAAAATATTTCC
>JBAMAX010000976.1:0-31974 GCA_037043745.1 Chymomyza amoena | reverse complement strand
GCGTAGATAGCTTTTTGATATGGGGGGGGATATGACTCAGAATAATATCCTGTTTTTTTGTAAGTTATATTTTACACTGCGATAATAATCCTCGTTGCACAGTCGTGTACAGAAATTGGTCACATTTTGCACATTGATAAGTTGCATTATAAAAAATTCTCTTATTGTCGAAGAAGAAATTCAAGCTTTCGAGATTTTTTTGTTAATTCATCAATGACTTCGTCTGCTGTGATTCCAATGTCACGATGCATTGCCAGAGCTGCCAAACCATTCAAGCGGTCCTATAATAGATAAATCAGACAATAATTCGAGTTATTATTGATGCATATTCGATAGTATCCAAACATTTAGATGGAACATGATGAACTCACTTCTTTTATCGTGTTCCTTTGAATTGTTTTTATCCGTTTCAAACTTGACTAGACGTAGATACTGGCAATGTAGCTAATATTCTTAGCAACATATTGATATTTGGGAAATTCTCTTCTGGACAATCATCCAGCGCTTTCAACGAATTGTTAGGCTTGATGTCGCCTTTACGGATCAAATAGTTCTTCCACATTTTCAACTCGATGAGAACAGCAGTTGGCCCAGAATCAAGAAATTTTTGATAAAACTCGACAGTTTCTATAAATTTCTCAGCTGCTTTGTCGATTTCAGATAAATCATGCTTGAAGAGCGCCGAAAACCCTTCTAATATTTTTACGTGATCGATAAATCTCTCGCCAAGATCCATGATGTAGAAGTCCAAAAATGGATTGAACACCGTGACACGGAAGTAATCTTCTGCACTCTAAACTTCAGGATTCGCTCGATTTTTTTGTCTGCTCACTTTTCGTTTGTGTTTGATTTCAATGTCCAATGTTTCAGCAATTTTCTTTGCAGCTTCGAAAATTCCAGGAAACGTATCTGCTTCTGCTCGAATCCTTTTCAGTTCATCGTTTTCCTCTCGCCAAGTTTTCCTTGGCGAGATCCATAGCTTGGACCAAGTCTAAATCAACCTTTTGAAATTCTCGACTCAGAGGCAAAGAAAGTTGGTAAATCACTTTGATAACCTGTAGACTGATCAAAAATTCGAAATCCATTGCATTTTCTAAATTTTTCGCTTCAGTTTCCGAGGTTCTCATTTCGTCAAGAGTTTCGTAGACAAACGGAAATAACTCATGAAAATCGTCTACGGCTTCATATTTTGACACCCATCGAGTCAGATTCAATCTCTTCACAGTTTTCACACTTGGAGTTTCATCAGATTGTTCAATAGTGTTCTCTAGAACAGCTCTTCTTTTAGGTGTTTGGAAGAAATTGTAAACAATTTCTATGGTGCTCAAGCAGTCTCTGATGGCAGGTACCTTGCTGGTGATAGATATAGCAAGATTCAAAGAATGTGCGGCACAGTGAACGTATAAAGCATGTGGCGCATAATTGTCACGTATAATTGCTTGAACGCCATTATATTGACCAGACATATTCCTCGCCCCATCGAATCCTTGGCCGATCAAGAAAGTAATATCCAGTTCGAAATTTTGAAGATTTTCAACCATTAGCTTGGCAAGAACATTACCTGTAAATATGTACATCGTACGATTATATACAAATTACAAATCATTCTCTAGAAAGTGCGTCTGCAGCGAAAAAAAAGCAAATTTCTGGAAGGATTTATATTATAATATGATTTTTACCTGTAGTGGAAGCTGTTGGGATAAACTTCACAAAATCTTCATGTACAATATGCTGGCCATCGTCTTTCTTACTCACGTATCGAATGCAATTGGTAACTTGCTCAATAGTAGCTACATCTTGAGTTTCATCCATCAGAACAGAGTAAACTTTCGCAGCTTTGATTGCAGCTATCAGTTTTCGAGTCAATATCTCATAACATGCATCGATAATTTCGTTTTGGACGGTAGGGCTTGTATATTTGTCACGTTTCCATGGACCTTCTAAATGACTGAAAAACCTTTGACGTTCAATAAATCGAGTGGGAATATCGAAAAAATCAACTTATCTTGAAATTAAATAAAATGTCTATTCATTATATGATTCTGTAATGGTTGTCGTGACGCATTAGAACAGGTCAAAGTTTATATAAATATGAGTTTATCATAATAGACAATTCAATTTGTATAATTATGGTACTCACCTCTTTTGCTTTCTTCCAATTATCGAATTTCACTTTCACCAAATGACCTAAAGGTTGTGACCCTTTGCCACCGCTTAGAGCAAATGCTACACACGAAACACAAAATGCACCATGATGCAATTATGAATAAGCAAGCCAGGAAAATTCATCAAACCATTTGTAACAAAATTTTAATTTTCGAGTTTCGAATTTTTGCAGCAATGGAAAAAAGTAATTTTTCGGCGGAACCCAGGCATTTGTTAATAAGTCCAGCCTCTGAGATTCACTAAGTCTGATGCCAATAAAATTTCCGACGTCGTGTTTATTTACGTTCCGATAAGGCGGATGAGGGTTATGTTGTTTAACGTTTTTGTTGCCTTCACTACATGAGCTTTGATCGCCCGTATTTTCACTACCCGATGCAGCATACCGAGGTTTTTTCACGGCTGTTTCGACAGATGATTGCGCTTCTTCATTGTCTTCAGTTTTTGGAGGATTGCAAAATGGTTTTACAGGTACCAAAAATCGCTTCATTTTAAGAGAATATAAACGAAATGCATACTCGAAACTGCTCGAAACTATCATATACAGGCTGATGCAGCGCCGCAGCACGCAGTAAACTGAGAGGCACTGTGACTGACTGAGGTATCACTTGGGAGTCACATGATTGGTCGGTCCGTTAGAAGCGCGGGCATTCGAAACTTTAATGTGCTGTACTGCACAGTCATCGCGTAAAAATGTGTGTTTCTTTTTCAATTTTGAGAGTTTTACCATTAATTGCAGTATTGCACATTGAGACAAAATAAATATTGGCGCTTCAAAAATGTTATGCTTACATTAAAACACATGCCTGGAAAAATTCGATTTTATCATCTTATAATTCTCAGACCCAAGGGGGGATTGATCCCCCTGATCCCCCCCCTATCTACGCCACTGAGTATGGCTGACGTGTGCTACATTTCTAGCTTGTTGTTGTTGTTGTTGTTGCTATTGTTTTTGTTGCAGTGTCTTGTCGCGAATGTTTTTTGGCGCAATGAAAGTGTTTGCATACATAATTCATTGAAAAATAAAAAAAAATACCAAAAAAAAAACGACGAAAAATTAAAAAATTTAAAAAAAAAATGCTGACTTAGTAGTATATGGGCATTTTATTTTTAACACGCTATACACGCAGTGTGTGTGTGTGTGTTTAAGTGTGTGTTGGTTTGTCATGATTTATAGCAGGCAAAAATACAAGTTAATATGGTGCAGGGGTGTAGTGGGGCCTTAAGGGGGCGGCACGGGTACGGCCGGCCTGCCTGCCTGTCGGTGCCCCAAAAAAAAAAGTAATCAAAGTAATACAAATGGTCGAACAATTTATAAAAATAAAACTACAAACAATCTCAGCTGCGAGTTGTGAGGCAAACAATAAACAAAACACTACGACATGCATAAAAATACATTATATATATATATGTATATATACTATATAATGTATTAAACATATACATATCATATATATGCAAGAGAAGGAAGCAATCGAAATGCTGGCAAATTTTGATGCATGCCAGCAGCTGTATGTATATAATCATATACATATATACTCATATGTGTATGTGTGCAAGAAAAAAACTAGAAAGATTTTTGTTCAAGGCATCATCAAAGCGTTATTTACTCTATATAGTACAAAAAACCTGCCGGTCTCAACACCAGGTGTCGCTATTATTGATTGCCAGGCGCCAGAGAGTTCATGATACCACAAATTATGAGATAAATGGAAACTTACTTTAAAAAGTCAGCGTATAAAGGTGTATCATATTTTTCCCAAGTTAATCTAGAAACTTGACCTACTTGATCTAAACTCATTTCGAAAGATATTCGTATATAGTTTTGTAAGATTTTTTTTGAGATCTATTAACTCGTTTTTAGAGATTAACGTATGAAATCCTAGAGACTTCCCCGAAATATCCAAGTTTGCTTTTGAATTCAAAGAAAGATTTGAGGGTGCCATTTTTTTCAGATTTACAATTGGATCGTACTTCCCAGAAATATCTGATTTTTTATTTAACATTTAATCATGAAAGAAAAAACCTAGAAAGATTTTTGTTCAAGGCATCATCAAAGCGTTATTTACTCTTTATAGTACAAAAACGATTTGCCGGTCTCAACACCAGGTGTCGCTTTTATTGATTGCCAGGCGCCAGAGAGCAATTTGTCAGATGGTAGGAAACTTATCTTAAAAAGATCATGGTATAAAGGTATATCATATTATAACCAAGGAAACCTAGAAACTTAAACTACTTGATCTTAACTCATTTTGAAAAATAAACGCATATAGTTTTGTGAAATTTTTTTAGAGTATCTATAATCTACAGTGCTGAAAAGGATATTCTGACCAGAATAAACAAAGCCACCGGTACATATGCGCAACTGCGCCAAATCTGGAATTCGTCACAAATATCCTTCCAAACCAAAATGAGGTTATTTAAATCAAACGTCATCTAAGTGCTGCTTTATGGATCCGAGACCTGGCTTGTAACCGACCTTCTAACAAGAAAAATCCAAAGTTTTGTGAATAGATGTCTCCGGCGTATTCTTAAGGTGTGGTGGCCAAACGTCATCAGCAATGCCGACCTATAAAAAAGTGCAACCTGGAACCCATGGCCAACACTATCAAGCTAAGGAAATGGAGATGGATAGGCACACACTGCGGAAAGATGCGAAGGAAGTTTGCCGTCAAGCTCTTGATTGAGGGCCGCCCTAAGACAACATGGAGGAGGTCGCTACAAAAAGAGGTCGATGAATGCGGAAAATCATGGAACGAGCTAAAATTGCTAGCCAAAAACCGAACCAGGTGAAAGTGCTTTATGAGGCCCTATGCTTCAATCGGAGATAAAGGAATTGATGATGATGATGATAATCTTTAATCTCATTTTGAAATATTTGAATTCTTAAAACTATAGGTCCTAGGGACTTACCCAAAATATCCAGCTTTCTTTGAGTTTTTAAAATGAATCTTTTAATTCATTTTGTAAGAGATTTTTGTGTGTAACTTTTTCAGTTGACTTCTTCACAGATGCTAGCATTTCGTACTTCCCAGAAACATCTGTTTCTTTCAAATTTCAATCAATATCTATTATCTTATTTTGAAAGATTAGCGCCTGAAAATTAATTGGTTTTTTAAAACAAAGGGCTTCTGAAGTATGTCCTATAGACTACCTCGAAATATCCAAATTTTTTGGAAATTCAAAGAGATTTTTCTAGATGATTTTTTTCAGATGGAACATTTTTTTCTTTAAAATTTTATTCATAATCTATAATCTCATTTTAAAATATAAGCGCAGGAGCATTTTCAAACAATAAGCTTTTAAAATAGGTTCTAGGGGCTTCCCCGAAATATGCAAGTTATCTTTAAATTTAACTAATTTAAAAGAGAGATTTTTGAATGTGATTTTTTTTTAGATGATAGACTTCTAAGGTAGATCCCAGCGGTTCGTTAGTCCGAAAAATATTTGTTTCTTTCATATTTTAATCATAATCTATAATCTCATTTTGAAAGATTAACCTATACAAATTTTTCAACTTTAGGCTTCTTAAGTAAATCCAAGAGACTTTCCCGAAATATCCAAGTTTACTTTTAAATTCAAAGAAAGATTTGAGGCTGTGATTTATTTCAGTTTTACAATTGTATCGTACTTCCCAGAAACATCTGATTTTTTTTTTAACATTTCATCATAATCTATGATCTCATTTTGAAAGATTAATGTATGAATATTCATTAGTTTTTCAAAACAATAGGCTTTTGAAGTATGTCCTAAGGACTTCCCCGAAATATCCAAGTTTATTTGAAAATTTATCTTTTGTTCTTCAACGATTTTTGAGCCCTAAAATAGTTTTGAAAAATTTTTCAGCTTTTAAAATTGTTAAAAAAAAAATAAACAAAAATTTGAGCCGGTACTCCCAAATTTTTTTAGTCCGCTGCTGTTTTCTCGCTTTATTTTTCAATAAGCTGTACACATTTTATTTAACTTGTTTTGACCAAAAAAAAAAACACGAAAGTTTTCTGAAATACTCTACGAGGGCTGTTCGTTGAATTTGGGAAATATTGAGCAAAAGCGTTACTGAAAGAGTGTTGCTTAATTTTTTATTATTATATATAAATATATATTTTATAAAGATACAAATAAATTAAGTTCCACTTTGTATTTGGGAATGTAGAGCAAAACCATTTTCTCTCTATCAAAAAAGCTCAAAAAAACTAGTTCTTTTATTGTCAGCCTATATCAAAACAAAAACGCCCTACTTAAATGCACTTTATTTTAAAACTAAAAAATGCAAAACTTTTCAAAGCAACCCTCGCTTAATTTTTATATAATTTTGCTTAAGAAACATGTAATACGTTTTTGCAATAATAGCTATTTCCTAAGAATATTTTTATTTTTTTCGGGAAATACTGAGCAAAAGCGTTACTGAAATAGTGTTGCTTAATTTTTTATTATTATATATAAATATATATTTTATAAAGATACAAATAAATTAAGTTCCACTTTGTATTCGGGAATGTAGAGCAAAACCATTTTCTCTCTATCAAAAAAGCTCAAAAAAACTAGTTCTTTTATTGTCAGCCTATATCAAAACAAAAACGCCCTACTTAAATGCACTTTATTTTAAAACTAAAAAATGCAAAACTTTTCAAAGCAACCCTCGCTTAATTTTTATATAATTTTGCTTAAGAAACATGTAATACGTTTTTGCAATAATAGCTATTTCCTAAGAATATTTTTATTTTTTTCGGGAAATACTGAGCAAAAGCGTTACTGAAATAGTGTTGCTTAATTTTTTATTATTATATATAAATATATATTTTATAAAGATACAAATAAATTAAGTTCCACTTTGTATTCGGGAATGTAGAGCAAAACCATTTTCTCCCTATCAAAAAAGCTCAAAAAATCTAGTTCTTTTATTGTCAGCCCATATCAAAACAAAAACGCCCTACTTACATGCACTTTATTTTAAAACTAAAAAATGCAAAACTTTTCAAAGCAACCCTCGCTAAATTTTCTACAATTTTGCTTAAAAAAAACATGCAATACTTTTTTGAAATAATATCTCTTGCCTAGAAACGTTTTTTTTTTGTTGCTTATTTTATTTTCGTTGTAAATATTATTTTAAACCAAGAAATTAATTATTTTGACAACTTTTAAAGCCCTTTTTGTTGTTGTTGTTGCGGTTTTTATTATAATTATTATTTGTTCTAAGAACAAGCAGGCGAGATATTTTATGGCCCGTAGCAAGAACTAAACAAAAATGATGTTCTATAATGCAAGAATCTAAATTTAATTTTATATTCATCTACTCTGTATAAGAGATATTGTTGTTGTTGTTGTTGGTTTTGTTATTGTTGTTATATTTAGTGTAAACATATCGGCACATAATGTTTCAAATTAATAACAATTGAATAAGTACTATAGCTGTTTGTATGTATGCGTGTATAAATTGTTTTGAAAATATTTAAAAATTACGCATACGTCCAGTAGGCACGCCTACAAAATACATAGAATATGACGCAGTTTCGGGGTGCTACGTACATTTCCAGTTTCTATCTTTTATATTAATATGGAAATATTTGTATTATTATTGATTTTTGGTACGACGATGCTTGGGTAGAACATTTAGGAGAGTTTTAGATAACTTAATGCTTAATGTTAATGGTGCCAAGCGCCATATGCAAATACTAACCATCAATCAGGCATATAATATAATATATATTATATATAGGATATTGTTTTTGCTATGATAAATTAGTCAAGATTGTAGGGAATTGATTAAATTTGTCATAAATTGCATTGGGTCATAAACATAATTGGCAGGGGAGAGAATACTGGGAATAATGTAGGGAATATTGGCCCAATAGAAAAAAATACCGAATAAAGCGAAATATAGAGCTAAACATTTTTGATTTTTTTTTCTCAGTGTATAAAGCCAAATTTTAAAATATTTAAAAAAATTGAAAAATTTAAGCCCGCTGCTGTAAATACTTACAAACTGGGAATAATGTAGGAAATTTCGATATTGTGATTCAAAGAAGAACTTGGTAAAAAAAACTCAAAAAATCCAAACTTAAAGCCCGAAATTGTTGATTTACTTTGCTCAGTGCAGATAGACAATTTTTAAAATATTTAATGTATAAACAAAATCAAAAATTTTAAAAAAAACATCAATATATTAATGATGCAAATATCTCACAAGGCCTTGCAACCAATCATATTTTATCCCAATTTTTTGTGGCATATACGAGGGTGGATTGATAAGTTTCCGGCCTGACCAAGAAAAACAACGTATTTAAGAATTTTTTTTTATTTCTCAACATAATCTCCTCCAAGGCTGATACATTTCTCATAGCGGTGTTCTAGTCTAGTAATGCCATCTCTATAGACTGATTCATCAAGCTCCTTAAAATACCCATTTACAGCTTCGATTACTTCTTCATTGTCCGCAAATCTCTTACCGCCAAGCCATTTTTTGAGGTTAGGAAACAGATAATAGTCACTCGGGGCTAGGTCTGGAGAGTAGGGAGGGTGCAGCATCAATTCAAACTTCGGATCGTTGATTTTAGTCATCGCAACGATTGACTTGTGCGCTGGTGCGTTATCGTGATGAAACAAGATTCTTTTCTTCGCCAGATGAGGTCGTTTAATTTTCAACTCGTGGCTCAAACGTTGCAATAAGTCTGCGTAGTATTGACCAGTGATAGTTTTACCCTTTTCAAGGTAATCAATGTATATAATACCTCTTGCATCCCAAAAAACAGTAGTCATAACCTTGTTCGCAGAAAAAATTGATTTTGCCTTCTTTGGAGTTGGTTCCCCTGGTCCAATCCACTGTTTAGACTGTTCTTTGGTTTCAGGAGTGTAGTGGTGGACCCAAGTTTCGTCAACGGTTATGAATCGACGCAAAAATTCGCTTGGATTACGCTTATACAACGTCGAATTGGCGGTAGAAATGTTTTTTCGAATCAATTTTTTTTTTCATTTTCAAGAAAAATACAGAGGCGTCTTGTTCAGTGTGCTCTCAAATCTAAACTAACATGGCGATCGGGCTGAAACTATAGCTACAAGCTATCTAAGGATGGTACTATAGAACGCCACCTCAAGGTAGGCCTAGTGGCGCCATCTCTTGGTCAGGCCGGAAACTTATCAATCCACCCTCGTATTTAAAGAAAAAAATTAAATTTGGTAAAAAAAGTGTTTTAAAAAAATTATTAATATAAACAAAATCATTGTATTTAGCTTGTCAGAAATATTACGATTTATTATAAGATAAGATAATCATCATATCATTTAATTTAAAAATAAAAATTTTTTTAAAGAAATTCTTTTAAAAAATATTTAAAAAATTATAATTTTTGACAATCTAAATACAATGATTTTGTTTATATTAATAATTTTTTTAAAACACTTTTTTTACCAAATTTAATTTTTAAGTTCAAAGAGTGCTGCCAAATTACCCAATAAAACAAAAAAGTGTGACCAAATTTTTAACATATTGCACTCAAACCAAATGTTTGACTATGGTCTGATATCAAATTTTTAGCTCGAAAAAGTCTGTCTATAAGCAAGATCAAAGCTCAAAAAGTGCTGCCAAGCTGCCCACCAAAATAACAAAGTGTGACCAAGATCTTTGGACTCAAGCCAAATATAACAAAAAAAAAAAAAAAAACTTATTGCTTATTATTGACTTATTGATTATTAAACTATGTTCCACTTTCAAATTTTGCACTCAAAAAAGTATGTCCAACATGCAAGTTTAAAGCTTAAAAGGTGCAGCCACTAAAATAAAAAAAAATGTGACCAAATTTCTTATATATTAAACTCGCAACAAACGCCTTTAATAACTCTAAAGCTTCTGCGCTACATTTCAAAAAAATATCTTCAAATTACTCGCTATACAGTCTAGGCAATCAATGTATACAACATACAAAATACCAAAAATAAAAAGTGTGTACAAATTACACGCTTAAGTATCAACCATTAGGTTGGCTGACTTTAGTGTGACCAAATTTCCCACATATGCGTACCCAAATTACCCATTAGAGTATCTACATTTCATTTAAGAGTTTCTCCAAATTATAGATATGTTATACGCAAAAAAAAAAAGTGCTGCCAAATTAGACAACATAAACTCTACATAAGCTGTGTATAACACATATTAGTGTGGCCAAATTACTCACTTTAGTGTCTACAATTAAGATGATAGCTTTGGTTGTAAAATAGCCAACAAAAAAAAGGGGAGAGAAGAAAAATTGGCAAGCCGCGTTTATTATGCGTTATTTAAACCGGAAATGTTAATGTGGCGTTAATGTAGTGTATATAGGAATAGGCCATTAAAAGTAAATCCATAGCAAATTAAGTCATTCGCATTCAATTACGTGCTCCAACACACACGCACACCAAGAGCGTGCAACTTTATATACATAAATATATAATGTACAAAAAAAAACCAAATCATGGTAGAGATTTCTGAGATTGCGTTCGCGCATACAGGAAGAGCGCTCTATGCCAAAGTGTTGATGAAGGAGCAGGGCGGCGTAGACATTAAAGGGGCGTGTTGCACAGACACAACAAAAGAGAAGAGTAGAGAACCACCTCATACGTCTTTCAACTAGCTGCTACTTGGCGCGATGACGTAGTTGAGTAATTATTTTGATTGCTCTCTATGCTCAAATGGCGTCAGCAGCGACGTCGACAGCGCACGCTTGCACTAGAGAGCTGCATGAGGATTGGGATGGGATGGGTTGGGCTTGCTGTAAGACAGCGGCGAGAAGAGCTTAAGCCGGGCGCGCGTCTTTTCATTTTTGCTTCCTTGTTGTTGTAGCGATAAAGAAATCACTTCCTATGACGACATTAAGAGGCAGCCCACATGTCGTATGAGCAATGTGCGTGATATCAACGGTTGCTTCGTTAGCTTATCGCGCTTCGGAAGTTGGGCTAGGTTGGCTTATCGCCAACTCCAATTGGAATTTTTTTTTTTTTTTATTTAAAAGTATATAAGCAAATTTATGGCACATCGATCACAATTGATTATAATTTTTTCGGGAATTGTTTTTCATGTATTTAAAGTGTGCCAAATTTGGCTAGTCTAAAAGGTTATTACAAAGTTAAGCTTGGGCAATGAAAATCGTCTAGACAGATTTCAAAAGCAGATAGCAAATTGAGCTATTTATTAGTTGGTCATGATGTTCAGACAGTGGAATATACATAATGTGTCGTATATAACAATATGTCATATAGGCATGGAAATATATAGCATTTTTAAAGTACATGCATAAATTGAATGAGAGCAACACGTTATTCCGCTTCTTTCGGTTTGAGCACAATATTTTAGCAATATGGTCACACTTTTTTTATATTAGTGTGTAACTTAGCATAATTTTTTAAACTTACATATTGAACATTTTTGTTCAAAAATTGGTCACGTCAGCCCATATGTTATTCTGGACATTTGGCTGGTGTGCAATATGTTAGCAATATGGTCACACTTTTTTATTTTATTAAGTAGTTTGGCAGCATTTTTTAAAAGCTTTTTGCTCAATATATGCCACATAAATATTATAGTTTGAAAAAAATGTTTATATGCTCGTATTTTCTTTCAAATTTTCTCTATTTTTACTGATCCCATCGATGGTAGCGTTCCCAAATTACTTTGTTTTGGTGGGGTTGTGTAGTTGGCGGTCTCTTCGATGGGCTCAACTTTTGAAATTTCACCTTTTCCGTATCTACCTTCGATGGTAATTCCTTTGTAGGTAATTCCTTAGGTGGTGTTTCTTCAGAAGTACCTATTTCTTTTGGAGTGATCCTTGAATATGGTTTATGATTTTTCATTTCAATCGATTACTTTTTTGTAGAACTTAAGATATAGTCAGTTTTTACACATGTCAACTCAAAGAATTTGAAAAAAAAACTATATAAATTTGAAAATTTGTGAAAAAGTATTAATTTACTGGATCGTAGAAGCGCATCTGGTTGCTGTCTTTCATTTATTTCGACTCGAGAATGTGACGTTGATTAAATCTTTGGCTTTGGTTCACTTCGACGATGCAGTAATAATTTCAGAAATCAGATCGTTTACTCTACTTAATTACTATTAATAATTATTTACATATTGTGAAAGCTAGCTGGATTTTTCTTTTTTTTACAGCCTTTATAACGAATACGTTCTAATATTAACTGTAACTCTGCAGCTCTTCATGTTTTTCTTACTATAACTAATGAGCTTTTATGCCATTTAATTAGTAGCTTTACACAGATTTTCTATGTAATGCGCGCTTAAATTAGAAAGGTTCTCTGAGGGGAGCTCTATTATTAAGACTTATTGTATTAGTAGCATATGTTATATGTCTGCCCAATATTCTACGCTTAATGATCTGCAATTAACCTGTACTACAAAAGTTAGCAAGCCAAAACCAGTCGTCTTTCCCTTGCCGACAAGTAAACGTAATTTTAGTTAACATTAAGCTGAAATACTACGCACATGTCTGCGGTGTATAGGGTGCTTTTTTTTAGGAGATATATGATGACGTGTGGTAGACTAGGCTCAACTTTATTTGAAGGTAGACTGGCTTGGATAAAAATGTCACTATTAAAAAGACTTAGTTGGCGTAATTGCTGAGTTGTAGGGTCATTTTTTTGGGGAACACTTCTACGAGCAAACTACTTTCTCACAAATCACTGTGAAAGTGAAATTTGGAACTGCTCTCGAACTACGAGTATTTTCCAACGCTGTAAAATGGTGATCATTTCTAATGAAAAAATGACCTCTTAAAAACAACACCCTATATAAGATAAAGTTACATGTGCTTAACCAACCTAACGTCAACTTTACTCTCTACGAACCTCTCAAAAAAGCCACCTATATAAACTTCTTTATAGCTAACCATGCTGAAAAAAATTATAAGGTTTTTTATAATTTTGAGCACATGATCGTGCTCTACAAAGAATTAATTGGGTCTTTGTATTTGTTTTCAATATGTTTAATGTGTATATAGATATATGTAGGCACTTCAATTTAAGTTCAATTTTATCTTATAAGTTTATGTATAGGTTACAATAGGCCCTTACTTAGGTTAAGAGTTTTACTTCGAAGTGTGAGGTACGCGTGCGCTGCGTTCAAAAGGCGAAACGAAAAAGAACGATGTTTTGCCACGATCCAACTGCAGCAGCTCAACCGTTGGATGCAGACTTCAATTCTCGCTCTCTTCTTTGAAGTCTGTTACACGTTACGATTTATATTCATTTCAATTTACTTCAATCGTTTTGGTAGCGATATACTTATGTGTATTCATTTTTATCATACGTTAAATTTAATTAATTGGCGCGCGGAAAAAGCGCCAACACCGGCCCCTTTGAAGGAACTCGGTTCTTCAAGTTATTGGTAAAGGCGCCAATTTATGTATAGCTCGCTTGAACACTCCGGTAGCGATTCTGACGTCGGCCACTCTGACTTTGCCGTCGGTTCCCGCGTGTGTGGCTATCACTCTGCCTACCATCCATTGCAACGGCGGTACGTTGTCCTCTGCCACCACGACGAGTGCTCCTACCTCTAGGTTGGCTTCCTCTTTGAACCATTTGGCCCGCACTTGCAAAGTTGACACGTACTCCCGGTACCAGCGCTGCCAGAAGCTGTGCTTGAGAGACGAGACACTGCGCCATCTCCGCAAGCACGTTAGGTTGTTCTGGTCTGATGGTAGTGGTACTGGCGGTGATACCAGGGGTCCGCCGATTAAGAAGTGCGCCGGTGTCAACGCTTCCCCGTCGTTGGGATCGGCGCTTAGTGCGCCAAGCGGCCTTGAATTCAGCACGGACTCGACGCCGATTAGAAGTGTTCCAAGCTCTTCGGCTGTTAGCAGGGCGTTCCCTACTGTCCGTAGGAACAGGCTCTTTGCTGATTTCACACCTGCTTCCCAAAGTCCCCCGAAATGAGGGGCTCTGGGAGGTATGTAAGCAAACTCGCATCCGATCTTTGCTGCAAATGCGCTTATGTTGACCGCTTCTTGGCTCCACTTTGTTCGAAACTCTTGCATTTGTCGGTCTGCTCCTACAAAATTTGTAGCGTTGTCGCAGTGGACTTTCTGTGGAATTCCGCGTCGGCCGACGAACCTTTGGAAAGCCAAAAGAAACGCATCAGTGGTTAAATCAGAAACTAATTCTAGGTGAACCGCTTTTGACGCAAAACAAACGAAGAGTGCTACATAAGATTTGTAAGGAGGCTTGCCACGAATTCGAAAAGTTGTGCTTATCGGGCCACAGAAATCTACACCGCAGATAAAAAAGGGGCGGAACGCTCTGACACGATCTGCTGGTAGGTTACCCATTATCTGCGTTAATAGTCGTGGCTTGTACTTAAAACAGGAGATGCATGAGCGAACTGTACGGGTACAAAGCGTTTTGGCATTCACAACCCAGATTCTTTCTCGTAGAAGACTAACGAGAGCTCGAGGACCAGCGTGGTAGTTGCTCCTGTGTAAATATATTAAGTAAGATTTAATGAACTGCGAGTTTTTTGATAGTAACAATGGAAATTTGGCCTCGTACGGGATAGGAGCTTGTAATAACCGACCTCCAACTCTCAAAAGCGAACAAGTACCCCAAGGTTCCTGGATGTCATGCATAAAGGGACTTAATCGTTGAAGGTTTGGTCCCAAGGTCAACTTTTTTCGGATTTTTTCAATGTCTTCCCTGAATTCGTATTGTTGAACCTGTTCGACAATCTTATTGAATGCGAATGTTAGTTCGTTCGAAGTAATTGATGCTGGGATAGGCAAGGTCACGCGTTTGCACTTATTTATAAATCGGAATACCCAAACAAAAACTGTAAGCAGTTTCATGTGAGACGAGAAGCGCTCTATTGACTTCAATAAATCATTTTCTTGAGCATCGCATAACAGAGCAAATGCGGATTTACGGATCTCCGTAGTTATAAGGTTGCTCGGGTCATCGAAATGTTGACTGATGGGCCAGCAATCTTCGGTTTCCCTCAGAAATGGCGGCCCCTCAAACCAGAAGGAACTAGTGAGTTCGTCAACGTTGCATCCGCGGGAAACAATGTCTGCGGGATTAAATTTTGTTGGTACGTGGCGCCACGTTGCAGTTTCCGACCACTCTTGTACTTCAGACACTCGGTTTCCAACGAACACTGATAACGATGATGGATGCGTTTTTATCCAGTGCAGAGTTATTTCAGAGTCGGTCCATAAAATTACCTTTTCAATTGGAAATTTGAAGAATTGGCTAACACGACGGAAGAGATCTGCAAGAAGGTGAGCTGCACACAGCTCAAGACGAGGAAGCGTTTTCGTCTTAAGGGGCGCTACTTTAGACTTTGCAGTCAGCAGAGATACTCTTAAACCTTCTGTAGTATGAGTGCGGACGTATATGCACGCGCCGTATGCTCGCATAGAGGCATCGGCGAAACCGTGAATTTGCGTTGGTAACTCTGAATCTGTATGGACGAATCGATGGATCTTGATCTCATTTAGTTGACGCAGGTTTGACTTGAAAGATTCCCATGACGAGTGTAGATGCATCGGTATCGATTCGTCCCAGTCCAACTTTTGCAGCCACAATTCTTGCAAAAGCATCTTGGCTTTAGTGACTAAAGGGCACAGAAGGCCAAGTGGATCAAAGAGTCGGGCTGTTACTGACAAAATGTTACGTTTGGTCGCTCGAAGCTTTGTGAATGTGTCATCCAATTTAAATTGGAAAACATCTTTCTGCGGCAACCACATAACACCAAGAGTCTTGGTCTCGTCAGAGCCGACTGTGGCTAATGGTACAGTGCCGGTGTTCTTAGCGGACAGCTCAGAGCAGTTTGAAAACCACTTTGCTAGTTCAAAACCAGCATTCTGAAGCACATAAGTTACTTCGGCTTGAAGCTCGTACAGTTTTTCGACGGAACTGGCTCCCGTCAGCATGTCGTCGACATAAAAGTCGTCCCGGATAACCTTTGCAGCAGTGGGGTGTGAGAGCACTGCCATTTCGCTTAACTTTGCCAGGCAACGTATAGCCAGAAATGGTGCTGGTGATGTACCGTAGGTGACGGTATTTAGGCGAAAAATTTGCAGAGGTTCAGACGGATCTCTTCTCCACACTATGAGTTGAAAGTTCTTGTCTGCTTCGCTTATCATTACTTGACGGTACATTTTCTTAATATCTGCTACAAGGGCAAATTTGTTAAGACGGAAACGAAGTAGCGTAGAATAAAGCTCTTCTTGAACAGTAGGACCAACCATCAAAGTATCGTTTAGTGATACTTGTGTGGATGTGCGACAAGATGCATCAAATACGACTCGCAATTTAGTGGACGTGCTCTGGGGACGCAGTACGCATTGATGTGGAATAAAGTAGTGAGGAGTATTTGGAATTTTGTTATCTGTCGGCGACATATGACCCAACAGAACGTACTCGTTCATAAATTCGAGATACATCTCTCGCAGCTGACTGTTGCCTGATAATCTTTTCTCTAGGGACAAGAAACGGCGTTTCGCAACTTCATAGGATGATCCTAGAGTCTTTGGGTCAGATTTAAATGGTAGGCGCACTTCAAATCGCCCTGTTGGCAAGACGACAGTATTTTTATTAAAATGTTCTTCGCAAAGTTGGTGCTCAGGAGTTAAAACTTTGGACCTGACGGGCAAATCTTCAATAGTCCAAAATTTTTGCAACGTGGCATCGATTGAGGATAAATCTTCCTCCTGATGGCCCTGGTGCATTACACTTTTTGCGGTTGATGGCGTACCACTGGTGCATCTTCCGGATACTATCCAGCCAAAAATCGTTTTTTGTAAGATTGGACAATCAGGACCCTGCTTGATTTGGCCAACCAACAGAAGCTCATAAAAGGATTCTGCACCAATCAGCATATCAATCCTTTGTGGCCTAAAGAAAATTGGGTCTGCTAGCTCTAAGTTTTTGGGAACCGTCCACTCGCTGGTATTCACTATGACGTCAGGCTGAGAACCAGATATTGTTCGCATAACCCAGAAGTCAGTCGAGAACTCTACGCAGTTGACACGTGACTTGACTGTAATGTGAACTTTTTTCTTTGCTTCCGCCTTAGCCTCCCCAATACCTCTCACATTTATAAGTGCGGCTTCCCTTTTGAGCTGCAGGCGCTGCGCTAGATCTTCTGTTACAAAGTTCACTTGTGACCCCGAATCGAGCAGTGCCCGTGCGAAAACGAACTCACCACTGTTTGTTTTGACTTGCACTATTGCTGTAGCCAAAATCACTCTATCTGAAGCCGCTGTGTGCAGAGCATGCGGCGCAGATGGCACGGTTGATGACTGAGAGAGTGATGGTGATTGTAAGGTTGTGCTGGCAGAGTACATGTGCAGAAGTGTGTGGTGTGAGTGGTTGCAAACTCGGCATTTTCTTGTTCGACAATCTGTAACTGTGTGACCTTTACGCAGGCAATTGATGCAAGCTGGCGCCGTTTTGGCGAAATTGAACCTCTCATGAACAGAGAGGGCTGAAAAAGGGCCGCATCTCTCTATTAGATGATCCGCGGAGTTACAAAACAGACAAATTTGGGTTATTTGTTGGTCGCGATGAGAAGCGACAAAGGAGTAATTGTTTTTACTAGTGGGTTTCTTTTGATTGTGTTGGCCAAACGTGGTTTCTTTAGCCACCATATGTTGATAACGTTGATTCAACGCGGCTTCGCACGTGGTCCATCGTGGAAGCTTATCGTAATGCAATTGCTCTTCCCAGTTACTTTTGGTCGTCGGGTCGACTTTCCCCATAACAATGTGAATTAGAATACAATTTAAAATTGCTTCATCGTCACCAATGGACTTAAGCGAGTCATAGATTGCCGACACTGAGTCTATTAATTTTCGCAGAGCAGAAGCGGACGGGTGGGATATTTTTGGCAGTTCGAAAAGAGTTGATATATGGTTCAAAAATATCAGACAGTCGTTATCGTACAGTTGCTTTAGCCTTGCCAAAGCTTTAGGGTAATTTTCGTCTGTTAATTGGAATGCGCCGACTACACCTAAAGCTTCACCAGACAAGTTTGATATAAGAATATTAAATTTCTCGATCTTTTCTAAAGTATTATCGTTATCTACAAAGGTCTCGAACAACCGTATAAAATTTTTAAATTCTGCATACTTTCCAGAAAAGGTTGGAAGAGCTACAGATGGAAGCCTGTGACGGTTTTGAGCTGGTATAAGAGGTTGCACCTTTGATGAGCTTTGGGAACGTGTCAATTTCGTAAGCGCCGCCTTGAGCATTGATTTTGATTTGATGCAGGCTTCCTCTAATTCTTCCCGAAAATGATCTTCTGGATCCTTTGCTTCGATTTTAAGTTGATAAATGCTCGCATTGTCAATATGTGTGCTTAGCATTTCGAGCCTGCACTCTAACTCGCCAGCTACCATTGAGATTTTTCCATCGGCTAGCTGCTTCTGCACGCGAACGATGCTGCTGAAGCAGACATCTCGCTTCCTACGAAGTTCTTCGACCAATTCCTTGCTCATGTTTAAATAATTATAATTAGAATGGTAAGGTTAAAGAAGCTTCCGAGATTATGTATGTATATAGTCTATGTCCACTCAGTATGTATGTTAGCGGGAACAAATTGACTGATTAATTATTTGATTTATCCGTAAATATAAAAAAAGGTTGAAAACCACGAAAAATGTTAAGGGCGAATTAGGTCCGAAAATGTATATGCCCACTCAGAAAATAGGGTACCGCGCACATATACGCTGATACACTGTTTAATTTATTTATTTAAAGGTTAAGAAAACCACGAAAATATTGAGGGCGAAACGGTTCGAAAATGTATGTGCCCACTGAGAATGTAGGGTATTGCGCACCTGTGACTTGTTTACTCTGCTTTACTTATCAGTAGATATGAAAGGGTTGAGAAAACAACGAGAATATTTAAGGGCGAAAAAGATTCGAAAATGTATGTGCACTCTCAGAATGTAGGGTATTGTGCACCTATAGACTTGTTTACACTGCTGAGCTGCAGTGAACGAAAACAAAAAGAGAACCGATAACTAAGACATCTGGTGCAACGGCGTTTAAGAAGCTGGTGTGCGTGGGTGTGTGCATGTGGAGATTGCTATACTCTTACTTTTGTAAGCGCATGAGGGACCGGAGTTAAAAATAAGAAATTTTGTCCACGATGATAACGGAGGAACGTTTATGCACTTTGTTGCTGATCAACCAAAAAACGTTTTATACGATTTTTATTTATTATGCGTCATTTAAGTGGTTCTCCTGTTAATTTGATGATAATTATATATATGTAATAAGCCGCAGAAGAAAGTCTTGCAAGAGCGACGTAGTGTAGAGGTCAACTACGTGCCACCTTAGCTTTCAACAACTGCGCTAAATACCTGTGGGGCAGAATTGCCAATTTTTTCCACTTCCCTTTTGTCTCTTCCCATCAGTATGATTTGCGCAGTAGCTGAAGTGCTCCGTATAGAGTAGTGTAGCGATTAAACGGCAGAGTACCAAAGCAGAGGAGATGTACAAGCAGCAAAATCCAATATACACGTGTATGTGCACAGCTGTGTAGTTATGCAGTAGCTGAGGTGCTCTGTATAGAGTAGCGTAGCAATGTAACGGCAGAAGTACCGAAACCAAAACTGATGGGAATAACAGCAAGAGCCGATATGCACGTGTATGTGCACAGTTATGTTGGTTTGATAAGTTCTTTTGTTTAAACGTTAATTTTTTTTTTATTTTTTTTAATATAGCCGTCGCGGAGATATTAAAACTCTTAACCAATTACGAGCCGACAAAAACACTTTTACTCACAAATTAAGTCCCTGCTCGGGCGCCATGAAAAAAATTATAAGGTTTTTTATAATTTTGAGCACATGATCGTGCTCTACAAAGAATTAATTGGGTCTTTGTATTTGTTTTCAATATGTTTAATGTGTATATAGATATATGTAGGCACTTCAATTTAAGTTCAATTTTATCTTATAAGTTTATGTATAGGTTACAATAGGCCCTTACTTAGGTTAAGAGTTTTACTTCGAAGTGTGAGGTACGCGTGCGCTGCGTTCAAAAGGCGAAACGAAAAAGAACGATGTTTTGCCACGATCCAACTGCAGCAGCTCAACCGTTGGATGCAGACTTCAATTCTCGCTCTCTTCTTTGAAGTCTGTTACACGTTACGATTTATATTCATTTCAATTTACTTCAATCGTTTTGGTAGCGATATACTTATGTGTATTCATTTTTATCATACGTTAAATTTAATTAATTGGCGCGCGGAAAAAGCGCCAACACATGCCATATGCCATGTGCTCCAGCTGCGCCTGCGTCACCTTCACTCTTCTTTTTAACCTGGCTTAAACGTTTGGCGCCAAAAGGTCCAAAAAGGCGCAACTTTAATTTCATTGTCTGTTGCTAAGCGCAAAAAATTTTGTTTTTTTTTGCGTATCTTTTATGTCTTCTGGTTTCTTGCGCATTTTCTTTTGCGCTTCCTTTAACAATGTTTATAAAGGTATTTAATGGATCCATGCTTGGCGTTATTGATGCGGGATTTCACGGTAATCTGAGCAATAATTGGCTACCAAAGCGTGCGAGCCCCCCTTTTGTCTAGATGCCTTAGAATTCATTCAACTTTTGGGCTGCGCATGTTTGGGGCTTCGACATTATGAATGATGATGATCAGTCACACAAGCAAGCAAAAGCGGCAGACAAGCTGATCATCTTGATCATCATCATTATATTGTGATCAAGATGATGATGATGATGATGTGAGTTTGTTGCCACAAATAGCTAAGCGTCAACTTTTGGCCAATACTTGAGAGCGTGTGTGGGGTTCGGGGAGTGCATTTCCGTTTTGGCACTGCAGCCAGGCAATTGCACACGTGTCCAACATCCGCGATGTTTTTTTTCGTTTTTTTGACAATATGTCAATGTGCTCGTCCAGCTTTTTGTTGTTGTTGGGATCTCTGGCTTGTGGCGGTCGCTCTCTCTCTAGCGGTGACAACGAACTTAATTCCCAGTGCGGTTAATTACTTGAGAGTGCATAAATAACTTGTGACAAATTTGGTATGCGCTCACATATAGTAGACATGATAGGTACAGTGGAAGCTCGCAATGTGCGACAACTTGTTGGAGGAGAGTTGATTTTAGGTTAAGATGAGGGTAACAACTTGCTTTGGAACTTTTTTGAAATTTCAAAACTAAACAAAGTCTTAGATTCTTAAATAAAAAGCATTCTCAGCACAATCTTTTAAAATTCGATTAATAATATTACTAATATTATTAGGGTATTTGGCAAGTTCAAATTGAAACTTTTTTTTTATCTTTGATTTCTTGAAATTTAAAAACTAAACAAAGTCAAAAAATAGTCTGTACTCAGCACAGTCTCTTAAAATTCAAATAATATAGGGTGGGCCATATGTTGCTTTGTTTGTTAATTGCATTTTATTCATATTGAGCCAACAAAAAATTGGGCAAATATATATGCAAAATATACGTTCTAAGCCAGGTATCGCAAATAAGAGTTATGTGGTTGAAAGTGCACGCCATTATATATCATATTTTTAAAAGGTCTATCCGAAAAAAGGATAAATTTTTATTCTTAATTTTTATCCAAAAAAAAAAAACTTAACTCTAATTTTTTGACTTAAAAAATAAAAATAATTCATTCTTATTATTAAAATTATTAGGATCTAAACTTCTCATTTATGAAAATAATATATAGCCTAATGGCCGCCGTGACTGGCTCTACAGGCCGGTATACGAACATCGTAACTTTCTGGTTCTTCTCCCATCTATCTAAACTTGCATTGAAATTCGACGCAAAGTGGTGTCAGCAAGCTGACATTCTTATGTATGTGCCGAATTAAGAGTATTTAACAACCAAACCAACTGATGGCCCACCCTATAGAATAGTATAGCTTGAAGAAAAGACAAGCAAGCAGGCTGAATCTGAAATTTTTATTCAACGCGAAGTGGTCTCAGCAAGCTTACATTCTTATATATGTTACGAATTATGAGCGTTTAACAACCCAACCAACTGATGGCCCACCTTATAGAATAGAATGGCTTGAAGAAGAGGCAAGCAAGTTATAAGTAATTTTATTTAAGTTAACTATATACGGTGGCCCTACGCTCCACCCGGAGTTAGAGGAGCTTATATATAAGTTAACACTTGGTTCCATCAATGTGCAAATTGGGCACTGGGTTCTTGCACTAATGCAAGAGCTTTCAAAGCTGTCCAGCACATCGGCGATTAAAAGAGATCTTTTAAGAAAGCGCATATTCGGCAACGTCGAGAGCGGCGGCTGCGCAGCTGCTGTGAGAGATGAAGCTTGGCCTCTGACTAATCATAATTGATTAGTCAGTTTCGTTTTGGAGTTGCAAGAGCACGGCCTCACCTCACTACCAATAGCTACTCATTTGTAGAGCTAAAGCTCACAACTTATATCTAATTAAATAAACTTATATTTAAATAAATAAATGGCGCCCAACTAAGTTGCGAACCCGCGACATAAAAAGCGAGAGTAAATTTTCGCAAAATTAAAACTCTGGATTGGATCAACTCCGGACTTCTTTAAACCAAATCAAGCGAAAATAAAATTTCGCAAAAATTAAAGCTCTGGACTGGATGATTGGATCAGTTCTGGACTTTTTCAACTACATCAACGAAGAACCGTTACCCATAAGTTTTGTAAGTGATTTCAAAGCTCACTGTTGTTTTTCGTTGTTTATTACTTCTCATTCTGTCGAATGAATTTGCAGTAAATATAACGGCATAAACCAGTTACATGCGTTACATATTGATATTCTAGATTCAACTGCATTAACACGTGCCAAACAGCCACAGTGGGTCGAAATTGTAATTAACAAGTCAAATATTATTTTTTATTTAATTGTTATCTGTAATTGTCTTACATCAGTTACACATCATAAACACTAGTGCGTACTCATGAATATTAATGGGACTGGTGGCAGTGACAGTGAGTTGGAAGAACTACTAGCAAGCCATAATAGTGATAGCAATAGTAGACCCAAACTTAATAAAATGAATGCTGAAGATATCAAAGCCATTGTAGATGCCGCAGTTGCCGCAGCATTATCAGCCCAAAGTGTCGAATTAGAAAAAACAAAATTAGACTTTTTTGCAGCGCTACAAGCGCAAAGTGCGCAAGTTAAGAGCCAACTCGACCTTGCAGGTGCGTGGTTCAAGAGTGCAGAGGTTCTCGAAGTTGAAGTTTTTCATGATATTCAAATAACCGATTCAGCATGCGATGAGCCTCTTGATGCTGTCAAATCGCTACCAGTTTTCGACGGACAGCCAGAAAAATATGTTTCTTGGCGACAATCGGCTGAGGCTGCGTACAAAATCTATAAGCCCTTTCCAAACAGCTCTAGGCATTACCAAGCTGTAACAATAATTAGAAACAAAATCACCGGACCAGCAGACGCCGTCCTAGCATCGTTCAACACTGTACTAAATTTTAAGGCCATCATAAATAGGTTGGATTTCACATATTCGGACAAACGTCCGCTGCATGTAATAGAACAAGAGTTATCATGTTTGCGTCAAGGCAGCATGACATTACTTCAGTATTATGAGGAGGTGGAAAAAAAATTAGTACTTCTCACAAATAAAACAGTTATGTCATATGATCAAACATTGGCCAAGGGCATGAATGAAAAGTATAGGAGTGACGCGCTTCGTGTTTTCATTTCGGGTTTGAGAAGAAGCCTCACAGATGTCCTTTTCGCAGCCCGCCCACCGGACTTGCCATCTGCTCTTGCGTTAGCACAGGAGGTTGATGCTAATCATCAGCGCTATGCCTTTGCGTCAAATTACGCCAGAAGCCTTGAAGAAAGATCAATTAAAAATGAACAGACAGTTCAAAATAATTCATGCGTTAGGCACAATCAGCCAAGCCAGCCTAACAATACCAATAATCATAAAAACCCCTTTTTTGCTAAACGGCAAGATTCCCAGCGTCAGCCCATTCAGAGTCAGCGTAATCAGCTTAAGCAAAACCCAATAGAGCCGATGGATGTAGATCCAAATTCCTCAAAATTTCGGCAACCCAACACTTATCAGAGAAGTCAGGGTGCAGGGTTTAACACCAATTACTCGCAGATCACTGAAAAGCAAACTGCTTCTGAGGGCGTATCTTTTCACAAACGCCAAAGAATAAATAACGTAACACAGGGAAACTTAAATCTCGATTCAGTTGACTATGACCAAATAGCTGAAGAAGCTGTAGCCGAAATTAGTGCTGAAACTAACCACGATTATGAAAGCGGCACAGTGAATTTTTTAGGGAACGCTCCTGGCTACCTTTTGTTGAACGGAAGCTGGCTGGGAGAACATTAAAATTTTTAATAGATACAGGGGCGGCTAAAAACTACGTAAAGCCCGTAAAGGAGCTAAGAGGTGTAGCATCGGTCGACTCCCCTTTTGTAGTGAGCTCAATCCACGGCTCAAGCTCGGTTAAACAAAAATGTTTAATAAATATCTTTGGAGAAACGTCCCCTTTCTTTCTTCTGGATACGCTAAATGCTTTTGATGGCATTATTGGCTTTGACCTACTAAAACAGGTTGGCGCAACATTAAACTTAAAGGAAGAGAAACTTAGTTATAATTCTGGCTCAGAATACCTTCTAGGCCATACCTGTGACAACGTTAATTTTACGAATGTTAACGACATACAGGTCCCCGCGGCTGTAAAAGGCCACTTCAAAAAGATAATTCTTAACAGAATTAAGGCATTCACAGATTCTAATGAGCTTTTGCCATTTAACACTTCAGTTGTCGCTACAATTCGAACGGAAGACAACGAACCAGTTTACTCTAAACTGTATCCTCACCCAATGGGAGTAGCAGAATTTGTTGCAAATGAAATAAAATCATTGCTTAAAAATAAAATAATTAGACCATCAAAGTCGCCCTATAACAATCCATCCTGGGTAGTAGACAAAAAGGGGCATGACGAGTTTGGCAGAAAAAATAAGCGCCTCGTGATAGACTTTAGGAAGCTTAACGAGAAAACCATAGCCGACAAGTACCCTATGCCTAGCATTTCAATGATATTGGCAAATTTGGGAAAAGCTAAGTACTTCACTACTTTGGATCTGAAGTCAGGCTACCACCAAATCGTACTAGCTGAACAAGACCGCGAAAAAACTGCATTTTCTGTAAACGGTGGAAAATATGAATTCTGCCGGTTACCATTTGGCCTAAAAAACGCTGGTAGCATTTTCCAAAGGGCAATTGATGACGTCTTGCGAGAACAGATAGGCAAGACCTGCTACGTTTATGTCGATGATGTTATTATTTTCTCTGAAAATGAACAGGATCATGTTCAACACTTAGACTGGGTCTTAAAGAGCTTAATCGAAGCTAACATGATTGTGGCAAGGGAAAAGACACAGGTTTTTAGGACAAGCGTTGAATATTTAGGATTCATAGTCACCAGAGATGGCACTAAAACAGACCCTGAGAAAGTCAGAGCTATTAAAGACTACGTAGAACCAAAAAATTTATTTTCCCTTAGGTCATTCTTAGGTTTGGCTAGTTATTATAGATGCTTTGTAAAGGATTTCGCCGCCATAGCAAGACCACTTACAGACATATTAAAAGGGGAAAACGCTTCGGTTAGCAAAAACTTTTCAAGAAAGGTGTCAATTAATTTTAACGACACTCAACGTGATGCGTTTGAAAAAATGAGAACTATTTTAGCATCCGAAGATGTCATTCTCAATTACCCCGACTTTAATAAGTCATTTGACTTAACCACAGATGCTTCTGCATCCGGGATCGGGGCTGTGCTATCGCAAAACGGTAGGCCAATAACAATGATTTCGAGAACTCTGAAAGATAGCGAGATGCACTATGCAACGAATGAAAGGGAATTATTGGCCATAGTTTGGGCCTTGGGCAAACTCCAACAATACTTGTACGGTACCAGGGATATAAATATCTATACCGATCACCAACCTTTGACATTTGCCATTTCAGAAAAGAATCCTAATGCAAAAATCAAGCGTTGGAAGGCGTTTATTGATGACCATAATGCTAAAATTTATTACAAGCCCGGAAAGGAAAACTTCGTTGCTGACGCTCTTTCGCGGCAAAAGATATGTGCATTACAAAGTGAATCAGGGTCCAATGAGGCCACTATTCATAGCGAGCAATCGCTAACCTACACGGTCAAGACAGTTAGCACACCAGTCAACTGCTTCCGCAATCAGATATTTTTAGAAAAAGCAGCATTTCCTCTAAAAGAAAAATTTGTGCTGTTCGGCGAAAAAGTTCGCCATATTATCCATTTCACGGATACATCTTTGCTTATCGATGAAATAAAAAAGGTCGTTAATCATAATGTGATGAACGGAATATTCTGCGATTTTCCAACATTAGCTAGCGTCCAACATGAGTTGGTGAAATGCTTCCAATCGACAAAGTTTCAACATTGTAAAAACTTTGTCACTGATATTTTCGATCGTAATGAGCAAAGGGAAATTGTTACTATAGAACACAATCGTGCTCATAGAGCAGCGCAAGAAAATGTGAAGCAAATCTTATCTGAGTATTATTTTCCAAAAATGACAAAACTCGCAAAAGAAGTCGCAGCTAACTGCAAAATTTGCGCAAAAGCTAAATATGATCGTCATCCTAGAAAACAGGAGCTCGGCGAAACGCCGATTCCATCTTATCCAGGGGAGATTTTGCACATAGATATATTTTCGACTGATAAGAAATACTTTTTGACATGTGTCGACAAATTTTCTAAGTTTGCGGTAGTGCAACCGATTCCATCCAGAACAATTATAGATGTTAAGGTTCCTATCCTTCAATTGATGAATATTTTTTCAAAGACTAAAACGGTATATTGTGACAATGAGGCATCCTTTAATTCAGAGACTATTACGTCTTTGCTAAAGAATCAATTCGGGGTAGACGTTGTAAATGCACCACCACTTCACAGCACCTCCAATGGACAGGTGGAGCGCTTCCATAGTACGCTTTTGGAGATAGCACGATGTCTAAAGATAGAAAAAAAGATTGACGACATGGAAGAGCTTATAATGCGGGCAACTGTGGAGTACAACCGTACAATACATTCTGTTACAAATGAAAGGCCAATTGATATCGTTAAGGCAGTCACTAGTGATCTTAGAAAAGAAGTGAGAAATAAACTTGAGAAAGCGCAGCAAGCGCAGCTAGAGAGGAATAATACTGCTAGACAGAATAGGGTCTTTGATGTTGGAGAAACTGTCTTGATAAAGAGCAATAGGCGTCTTGGCAACAAGCTGAGTCCCTTATACTCAGAAGGGGTAATAGAGGCAGACTTAGGTTCAACAGTCCTCATTAAAGGAAGAGTGGTCCATAAGGACAACATAAGGTAAATGATTTGAATATTTGGAAACACTGTTGGCAACCGAATGCTTAAATCTAAAATATCATTATATTAATATAAATTAAAGTAAATACTCAAAAAATCTTGAAACCGCTTTGAGCTTTGAAGTCGCATTTTCAAGCGCTAATGAGCTGATGAAAACAGCTAGCGCAACAATAGTTTTAAGTAAAATCATTGTTCACTTTCTAGTTTGATACTTTAAAATTAAGCTGGTAGCCAAACTTATTTCAAGTCTCCGACGATCGTCATCCATCATAACAAAACAGCTGAGCGCAACACAAGAAAATGGCTCTCAATAATTACAAGCCCATCCTGCCAGGCCCTTTATGATATTTTCACAAGCAAATACATTAATGGGTCTTAGCGCACGGCAAGTCTCTATCTAACAACATAATACCGATAGACGAGTTTGACGTTTGGGTAACAACCATCAATGAGCATTAACTAGTGTTTATCTACTAACCAGCCCAAGAACGAGGACGCCCTTGATTTGAAAAGGAGAGTAGTTAACACTTGGTTCCATCAATGTGCAAATTGGGCACTGGGTTCTTGCACTAATGCAAGAGCTTTCAAAGCTGTCCAGCACATCGGCGATTAAAAGAGATCTTTTAAGAAAGCGCATATTCGGCAACGTCGAGAGCGGCGGCTGCGCAGCTGCTGTGAGAGATGAAGCTTGGCCTCTGACTAATCATAATTGATTAGTCAGTTTCGTTTTGGAGTTGCAAGAGCACGGCCTCACCTCACTACCAATAGCTACTCATTTGTAGAGCTAAAGCTCACAACTTATATCTAATTAAATAAACTTATATTTAAATAAATAAATTATATATATATATATATATTGATCAATGCAATGATGTACCAGAATTTAATAAGGCCATGAAAATCTGTTTTAAAAAATTTCGATAATCGATTTTTGCCAGGTGTCAAGGAAAAGAAATCTCTTTTAATTTAAGACTCCGCCGATCGGATTCGGCTATAAACTGTAGGTCCCTGTTGGGAATCTCAACGAATTAAAGAGAGATTGAAGAGATATATTAATAGAGATACCCAATGTTCCACCCAGGGGTGACTGATAATATAGTCAGTGAAGAAAATTTTTATCATGGCTTTTAGAGTCTTGAGATTTGAGTAAAAAATCATCTTCTACTTAATGAGTTAACTTTGGTTTCCAAAAAACGCTATAGAGTTGCTCTATCAAAATATTTTCAGGAAAATTATTATCAAGGCATTTAGAGTCTTGAGATTTGAGTAAAAAATCATCTTCTTCTAAATGGGCTAACGTTGGTTTTCAATATATCAAAATATGTTTAAATTAAATTTGGAATATAATGACTGATAAAATAGTCAGTCAGGAAAATTGTTATCACTGCTTTTAGAATCTTGAGATTTGAGTAAAAAATTATCTTCTCCCAAATGAGTTAACTTCCAAAAAGCCCTTCCAGCTTCCAAAAAACACTTAGAGTTCCTCTATCAAAATATTTTCAGGAAAATTATTATCAAGGCATTTAGACTCTTAAGATTTAATTAAAAAAAATCATCTTCTGTTAAACGAGTTAACTTTGGTTTTCAAAAAACGCTCTAGGGTTGCTCTATCAAAATATGTTTAAATTAACTTTGGAATATACCGAGTTTTTTTTAGCTTCAAGTTCTTGACATTTTTTCTCAGTATTCAATTTATATTAATTAGTCTTTTTAATAGATAAAAAAAATTAAACAACAGACCAGCTCTAAAACGGAGCTACGCGAAAAAATAAGCACTTTAAAAAAAAAACTCCCGAAAGCCGCCTAAAATCCTAAGAAAGTTTCAATTTATATGTTAAAATAAAGGTCATGTTGTAAAAGATTTTTCGCTGTAACAAAAATCGAATTTGGTCCACCATTTTTTTCGTAATTTTTTCCATGTATAAATTTTATATCAAAAATCCCTGAAACAAATTATGACAGCTAAATGATTTATAGAAATAGTTTTTTAATGATTATAAAAAATATCTAAATGATTTTTATTACGATAACGAGTTCCAACTGTAGTATTGTAAGGGATTTTTTTTAAATGCCAAAAATTCCTGCGTCTGTTGCTCTCGGAAAGTCACGGGCCGGACGCCGCCTTTCTTTCATAAATCAAAAAGACTTAACATCGAAAAAACAACAACAACAACAAAACTGCTCAAAAGTATTTTGATTCGATTTTGCCAAATTGCGCTACAAATTTTTAGTATTTTTTTTTTGTTTTTTTTTTTTTAAATTTATTTTGTATCGTTTTGTTTTTATTTATTTATTTTTTTCGAGTGTGGTGGGCGTTGGGCGTTAGGTGGCAAAAACTGAAGATGCTATGGCAGGGGGCAGTGGATTAGCCGGTCGGTCGCTTACACACAGATACAAACACACACACACACACACAGAGACGGACATTTAAAGATACACAGATACAAAGATACAAAAAAAGGCAGAGACGAGCACACGACCGGCGCTAGGCACGAACTGGTACCTGTTTTTGTAGTTGTTGTAGTTGCTGTTGTTGTTTTTCCATCATTGTATACACTTGTTGTATCTTTTTTGTTGTTATTTTTGTTTTTGTTTGTTTTTGTTTTTTTTTTTGTCAAGTTTCTTAAACGCACGTTTGTAGCCGGCCCAAACTTGGCAACTCTTTGCGCGTCTTTCGCAATCTTAGCAAGAAATTATTAACAACAATTTGAAAATGCTTAACGCAAATTCACATCGAGATATCGAGAGAGTGACTAGAGAGAGAGAGACGAGACGAAGAGGCAGACGAGGCAGACAGAGTGTCTACAAAATAAGTGAAAGCGACAACGACAAGGTGAACTTGAAGTTGGAGTACTTTCTGTTGCCCAAAGATTCGGGAAAAAGTTGCAAATTGTATTAGTCAGTGGAATCTTTTGAAAAGTGAAACCAAATTGATTACAACTAGCAAATGTATCTAAATTAAAGCTAATGACTTAATGAACGGGTAAAAGTTTTTAAAGTCTCGCAACAAGACAAAGAAAAAAAGTGAATCCGGAACTACTAATTATGGGTTGCACACACTGAAAGAAAGCGACCTTCGAGGGCTACGGGAGATGGCTGTATATGAAATGGGGAAGACTTTTTCTTGAGGTCAAGGCGCAAGTCAGTTTTGAAGTAATTTGTTTTAAAGCTAGTTTTATGAAATATGTAATTTGCATCTTCAAGACGATTTACGAGAGACAGTTCCGAGAAGTTGTACTGTATTTGTTTAAAAATGCCAATCAGTCGGAACAGTATCCCGTATGTGGGTATAATGGGACTGCACCCACTTTTTCCTATAAAACATTTGATTTGCGTCAATTTTTGAATTTATACGTAGATCATTAAGGGTTTTTTCATGGAAAATGGGTATGCATTGGTAAAAGAATGATTTTTGTCACTTTTAGGTTTTGCTATTGAGTACCTATGGCCTTGGCCGTAGAGAGAAAATCCGGCCCTGGGGAAAATGAACCGGCCCCTCTTTTACACATTAAAATTGTACCACACCAATACGACAGTAATTTCATCGGGTCTTAAGTGAATCCCCCACCTTTCCCTTCCCTCCTGGCGGGCCTGCATATTGCATAAAAAACTTATCGAATATATCAAATATTTTTGGAAAGAAATCGGATCAAAATTTCGAATTTACTCAAAACAAAAATATTTTACTCTTGAAGTTGTACAATATTGTTTTAGTAATCCGGGTATTAGGAGTAACTTTTATTTAAAATTGAAGGGTACTAAGTTCAGGACTAAATATTTTTACAACGAGAAGGAAAAACTCTTTAAAATCACTTTTTTTAATTCAATATTAATCCAGACGCGCCTCCAGGATTTTATGTTTTTACTTCGAAGTTTATAAATCAATGATCACAAAATTGTCAAAAACCCCTCATCTGGTCCTAAGAACCACCTGTGATTTCATCCCTGTATATCAAACATTCTCAATATAAAGCATTTCATTCTCTATCATTTTTTGCATTCTCGGACTAAAGAAATCCTAACTTAAAAGCTTACCTAATACATGATAAAATAAAGAATTAAGAAAAAATCCTTCCCGAATTAAGAATTTTTCACTCAATAATAGAAAAATGGCCCTGGATGTCAACTTTTTTCTTATAAATGCAAAACTCTCGCCTTTGAAGGTATTTCTATTTGTATTATTCTCAGTGTATTTCTTCCAGTTTTCCAGCTTTTTAATCATTTCTAATTTGGAACTTCTTGCTTTTTACAACAAAGCTTAGTTGACATTAGATGATAAATAACGAATCTTTTTTCGTATCTTCAGCCTGATGGATTGACTTTTTAAACGAGTTACTATATGAATTAGCCAAAGACTAGTTATATCAGTGCATCGATATTTTTATTTTGATTTTCGATCATAAATATTTTTATTTCGATTTTCGAAAAAAAGAGTAGTTATATCAATGCATTGGTATTTTTT
>JBAMAX010000975.1:0-55174 GCA_037043745.1 Chymomyza amoena | reverse complement strand
TTCCTTAAGCAGCATTTATGCATATTAGGAGAAGGTTTTTTCATTGACAATTTCTACACTCTAACTCCCTCCAAAAAGCCGGAACTTAAGTATCCCATTCCAGTCGAGCAATTACCCAGCTCTAAGTATAACTTAGGCCCACCGTTTCTTGTCTTTCATTTCCTTTATTACCGCAAGCAAACCCAAAAACAACAACGGCACCTGAAGACCCTAACTACAGTAAGCCGCAAAACTTCCGTTTTGGCAGCTTTAAGATATTACAATACCAACAACAACAAAAACGACAAAAGGGAGAAGTGGCAGAAACAGGCATTAGACCAAGTTAACATTAAAAGTCAAGAGGCGTGCGACACGTTGTTATTATTGTTGTTGCTGTTGATGTTTTCGTGTAAACTTCAACTTCCAACAAGAAAACCAAATAAAACCAAAAAGAAAGAAAATCTCCCACGCCTTTTGTCCCAAAGCCTTCAGCTAACTGAGCTGACCGCTTGATTAACATTTTCTCCCAACTTTTTTCCCTGAGCCGTCTTCCACGGACACATATTAATATGCTCGAGTAGCTGTAGGCAATATGTCAACGAATTCTTAAGCGGAACACGTATCCCGAATCCCGACCCACTCGACTATACTGGCTACCGCAATGCAGCGGTAGTTCCCAACTGGAATGTGCGTGCCCAAGGATGTGATCCCAAAATAAGCAAGAAGGAATTTCGGCTATGCGAGTTGGGATTAATCATGCCCATGTGTATGCAAGTTTTTCATTATAACCCAGTCGAGTAAATAAGCCCAACTTTAATGCACTTAAAATTTAATTTAAAACATTACAAGCTAAAAAATCAAAAGAGAGTTAATGCAATTTTTGCTAGCTCCAGCTCCAACGTTTACCATGGCCATCAGCGAGATCTGCCGCCGTTTGGCAAATTTATTCCCAAAATCCCCAAAGCGGTGCACAAAAACAAAAACCAAACAAAAACAAGGAAAAACCCATGGAAAATAAAAAATGAAAAATTGGAAAATCACTTTCACAAAGTGCAGAGCAAGTCTCGTGAGCGCGCGTTTTCCAACACACACACAGAGAGACCCGGCTAGACAACCTGTTACCAGGCAAAAAGGTAACTATATATGGTTTCATATGCATGCATTGGACGAGGTGTGTTTGAGAAGTTGTGGAATAAGTTGCTATAAGAATTGAATAAAGGGCAGCCATGTTTGAGATATTGCGATTACGACTACGACAGATTTAAGCGATTCTGGGAAATATATGAAAATTTGATAAGCATGACTAATGACGTCATGATGAGCACAACCGAAGTCAGTTTGCTAAATTAGTTGGGTTAGGTTGATTAGGCTGCTCAATCAGTAATTAGGATAACCAAGAGACCACGACGTCCGTTGTGTTGCCTAACTTTGGAAAAGAAAGAAAGAAGTTAGCTACAAAGAGAGGTGGAGATCTACCTGTGATGACACGGAGTTGAGCAACGCGATGCAGAGGCGCCTAGTGGGATGCCCTGCATAGGAAGTTTTTATTAAGAACGTAGACTGGTTAAGGTTTATATTGACTAAGCTGTTTAGTGAACAGAGGAGTTCTAAAAAAAAGGTTTTTAGGACTAAGATGACCAAGTTGTAGCTTGTGCTTTGAAAAAGAGGAAAGGAAGTGATACAGGATGATTATTCCGAGGGAAGTCACCTAAGCCCCTTTCTTCTTCTGAGACTTCGAGAAAACTGGCCAGATCTGTAATAGACCAGATTGCCCAGGTCTTCAAAGAATAGATTACAAACCAACTGGGTTCTAAGAAATACAACGCAATCGCATACCTAAATCTATGAGTTTTTGAATATTTCGATTAGGAACTTTAAAAAGAATCTCTCCAAACAGAATTAAATTTACACAGCTTAGAGCATATCAGATTAGCATGGCAAAGGGGATTTTTGAGTGCTGATTAAGCAAACTACTATGAAGACTCTGCACCTTCAATTTCAATGGTCAAGACGAATTCTTCTGAGCCCCTTTGTTGTCATATTAGCTCTAGTGACGTCAGACGTTCAGGTCGCTCAAAAGAATGGTACTGATTTATCGCAAAGTATAAGTATGTAAGGTAGTTGGGGCATCCCAACTGAGCTTTTATTCATCGAAAGCTTGGACATGTTAAAGCTATCCCCGAAAATGGGATAATGAGAAATGGGATAAATTCAACCGTATTCACGGAAATCATGAATTTGGCTACAAATTTCTGCCCTATTCATCATACTCCAAAACTGCAGAAATGAATGGTTGTTCAGTGACTTGGTTTCAATAAAGGGGTCATCCCTGAGAAATCTTACAGTTAGGAAGGCTAAAAAAAGTTATGGAGAGTTGAACCTAGTGCATCGAGTTATGTTGAAAAGTGAAACGCTTTTTTCATCTACAAAGTAAACTTTCATTGTTAAGATCGTGGCCTAATCTAATTGATGTCGTATGTGGAACCTCTTTAAGAGTGTAGAAATGATTTTGATCAAAAACAGCTCCCAAAATAATGGGTTCCTATCAAGTAGTAGCTTAAAATTGGAAAAAAGTTGCTTAAGGAAGCCAAAAATAATGCAAGGTCCTAATATAATGTCGAACACACTCCTTAGTCTATGTGAATTAAAACTCGTTAAGTAAGTTCCAGTTCTTTTTGTTTTGTTCTTGGAACTACTGGGGTTCTTATATCTAGTATAAAATAATAAATGGAAATCGTTTAAAGATGATAATATCGTTTGCGTCACTAAGGAACGCAGTACCATTGTATTATAAAGAGATTTTAAATCTACAGATAAAATCATAAAAATTGATTTTAAAAAAATTGTCATGACTGGGAATATGGCAATATACGCAATTCGAAGTTTTGTTATCAAATATTATTATTAAATTAAAATGAATTTGAACGAAAAGATTTTTTTATTTCCCACATATGTACAAGAAAGAGGTGAAATTTTAAGGCGCTTTAAAAGAAAATATTTGGGGAAGGTGCGTAACATAAAAAAAATTATCTATATCTCTCAGAAGTTTAAATTTAAAACCTTCCTATAATCTTTCGACGTTCTTGAAGACTAAGAAATAGACGTACGGAGGGATCAATTCTAAATCAATTTCTTTTGTAATCCTGATAATTTTCTTGACAATTTGTTGGGTTCTTCAGCATTATCTAAAGTACTGAATTAATGCTGCAGATTCCGTATTCGACCAATATACGAGGGTGGATTGATAAGTTTCCGGCCTGACCAAGAGATGGCACCACTAGGCCTATCTTGAGGTGGCGTTCTATAGTACTATCCTTAGATAGCTTGTAGCTTCAACCCGATCGCCATGTTAGTTTAGATTTGAGAGCACACTGAACAAGACGCCTCTGTTTTTTTTCTTGAAAAAATTGATTCGAAAAAACATTTCTACCGCCAATTTGACGTTGTATAAGCGTAATCCAAGAGAATTTTTGCGTCGATTCATAACCGTTGACGAAACTTGGGTCCACCACTACACTCCTGAAACCAAAGAACAGTCTAAACAGTGGATTGGACCAGGGGAACCAACTCCAAAGAAGGCAAAAACAATTTTTTCAGCGAACAAGGTTATGGCTCCTGTTTTTTGGGATGCAAGAGGTATTATATACATTGATTACCTTGAAAAGGGTAAAACTATCACTGGTCAATACTACGCAGACTTATTGCAACGTTTGAGCCACGAGGTGAAAATAAAACGACTTCATCTGGCGAAGAAAAGAATCTCGTTTCATCACGATAACGCACCAGCGCACAAGCCAATCGTTGTGATGGCTAAAATCAACGATCTGAAGTTTGAATTGATGCCGCACCCTCCCTACTCTCCAGACCTAGCTCCGAGTGACAATTATCTGTTTCCTCAAAAAATGGCTTGGCGGTAAGAGATTTGCGGACAATGAAGAAGTAATCGAAGCTGCAAATGGGTATTTTGAGGAGCTTGACGAATCAGTCTATAGAGATGGCATTACTAGACTAGAACACCGCTATGAGAAATGTATAAGCCTTGGAGGATATTATGTTGAGAAATAAAAAAAAAATCTTAAAAACGTTGTTTTTCTTGGTCAGGCCGAAAACTTATCAATCCACCCTCGTAGCTCTGTTAAAATCTTTTTTGTAAAACTCATAAGATTTTTTTAAAATAAACTATCCGTAATAACAAACTAGTCATCCCGAAGTTGAACAAAAAATTACGTAAAAAATTTAATTTTTTAAAATTTAGGAGTTTGACTATATTTTGGACTGACGAACCGAAAAAATAATTTTAAGTTCAATGGATTTTAGCAAAATTTTTTAAATAAACAAATTTTTTTTTCGAAGCACTATACAACTTGTGAAAAAAATCGAAGATATTGAAAATATTAACTTTTTTTATATATAATTTTATATTGATCTATTATTTCGTAAAACACTATATTGATGCTTAGATTTCATGTTCGATATTGCCAGAGTAAAATCGTTTTTGTAAAATCCTTAAACCAAACCAAAAATAAATTATTCCATAAACAAAACTCCGAAATTAAAAAAAAAAAAAAAAAAAAACGTTTAAAAAGATCTCATAGTTTTTGCCAAAGATTTTTGAATTTGACGCTACGGATAAAATAATTAAAAGTGATTTAGAGCTAAAATTTCTGAGAGTTTAATTTATTCGAACCAGTTTAAAACTTAGGAGGAAATTCGAAGATATAACAGTTATTAATATAGATCTCCATGCTCCACCTAGGGGCGACTGGCAATATAGTCAGTCAGGGAAATTATTATAATTTTTTTTATTTACATAAATTGTTATATTGATACAATCTATAAGAGAATAGTTATTGTGGGCAAAACATTTTTTTTTGTTTTTCTGAATTGAAAGAACCATAGAAATATATTGCTACACCTTAGTTGGAGCACTTTAAACCATTTATATGTTAAATTTCATATAGATGTATTTATTCTTTGTGTGCGACCTCAGAATAATATCATATTCACGAACTAGCTTTCCGTTTCTAGGTTGAAGTTTTAGTCAACAGTACAAATAAATCTTTTGATAACTAAAAATTTATAACAATAATGCCAAAAACTTTTCAAACACCCCTCGCACATGCACACTATGCATAGCAGAGTTTCGTCTGCATTCCACAGTTATCCTTTGTGTATTTACATAAACCTGCTACAGAGTATCGGGGGCAAGTTTATCCGGCAGGAGACATGACTGGCAGGCGGCAGCAGGAGCAACCCATTACTCGACGCTGTCGACAATAGAGATTTCACTTTTGTTGCTCCCAAAGCGTCTGCAAGTTTTCCTAGCCATGGCCAAAACGAACCTTTCACTGACGGCTTTGCTTTTTTTGCTCCTTTTTAATGTATTTTGTAATTTGAGTTTTAAGGCTATTGCATATTGAGTTAAATGCACAAAACTCATCTGGCCTGTGTTTGCCGGTACAGTTTGCAACAAAAACAAAAAGGAAGAAATGGGCCGAAAATAACGAATTTTTGGTATTTTCGTAGTATCTGTGTATCCTGAATGCAGAAGGACGTGTGGACAAAAGCAACAGTGTCACTGCTGGTAACACTGTCATGCATTATCCTTTACTCACTTGCAAATTGCCGAAATGGATGTTTATGCGGTATGGGAAATTGCGAAATTGAGTTATGAAAAGTTTTAATGGTGATTGTTGCAACAAGCAATTTGATGTTAATCGAAAATAGGATCCATATAATGAACAAATATTTTTCGTCAAAACTGTCACACAAAAACTTGTGAAATCTCATGCTGAGAAATGCCGAATTTTGGTTATCGGACGTGCTTTGGAAAACGAAAATCCAAAGCGAATAAATTTTGTTCATTTTCGTTTTTGCGTGTTCCCAAATCTGACTTTTTGATATCGCTATTTAAACATATTTCCCTTATTCTTTGTTAGAGCAGCTCCACGCCTTTCGAGGATTGCACAATTTTGATATTCTTATTAAAAAGTAAATTTTTTAATGAAAGACGAATCTTGTTAATGTAATACCAACGTTTAGCAAAAGTTAGGTCTGAGTTGTGCAATCTATTTTTTGGGTTGAATTAGAAAAAAATATTGAAAAATATTTATCAATTGATATCTAACTTAAAATTGTCATAAATATTATAATTGAAAAATATTAGTATAGTAAAGAAGGAGTTTAAGCTGGAAAAAAATTCTTATCTAATGAAACTTTGAGAGATTATTTGGGACCCTGTTCAAAATTGAGTTTTCGTATTTGGGGGATAGGGAGAGGTGTTTTTATTCTTGCATATTTCGTTTTTGGATCTTTAGTGTACTATGTCAAGGAATTTTAAAAAAGAATATTTTATTTCAAAATTCGTATACTTTTGAACCTATTTTGTCAAATCTTAAAACGATTGCTTTTTATATAAAATTAGTCGGTTTCAAACCACATAAAAAGTTCGTTTTGGTGAAATTGGAATCTTCGAATTTGTTTTCCGGATCACGGCCGATTGCCTTTTTTGTTTTGGTGATAGCTAACATGTTTTGGAACACCCCAGCGCTTTTTGCTTCCGGTTTAAGGTATACCCGTTTGGAAAAAGCTTAAAGTACTTCGTAAACCTCTTATTTGAGAGAACTTTAAACTTATCGAAATCCAATTTTGTCTGAATAAAATCTACCAGGTAATTTATCCATAAAACTAATAACGGCATTTCGGTAACGTTCTCGCTAACTACATAAAATCAGATATTTTGGTTTAACGTAAAAAATATGGGCTACTAAATTTTTAGTTCAGTAAATAATAATAATGGCCGTCGGTGGCTTAAGTGGTAGCGTACTCGCCTCTAAAACCGAAGGTCGGTGGTTCGATTCCCCTCAGTAGCACTGGTGCATTTGCCTAGCACTGGCATCGCTAGCTCAAAGACGCTATTTGCCATGAAAGTCTCTATTAATTAAAGACACCGCCGTTCGGATTCGGCTATAAACTGTAGGTCCCTGTTCTGCTCGAACAGTTATTAATAGAGATCCCCTATGCCCCTCCTCCAAGGGGTCTAACAGGGAATTATATATATATATAATAATAATAATAAATTGTCAAACGCCTAAATTATTTTTGCGCAGGCTAAGCACGTTTCGATGACGAAAAACCTTCGGTTTCTCTTCAAAATTCTTGGAAATTCACAATAACCAATATTTATTAATTTCGGCATACGATCTAGCAGACCATCTTGCACAAATTTTAGAAATTGAAAAAAAACTATGAGCGTGACTGTAACGTGTAAACTTCCAAATAATTGTAACTTTTTTTGTATAATAGAATACTCAAAAAGCCTAAAATGATTTAATTTTCATCGATCCAATTGGGTCAGAATTTAAGAAACTTCTTTCTTTATAAACTTAGAAAGTTCCCCCATTTCTGGACTGGAATCAATGATAATTTAAACTCTTTCTACTTATTCAAAAATGTTCCAACTTTTACATATTGTTGTGTGTATAAAAGATTTTTAAAAGTTTAAAATTGAACTCTAAAGTTACATAAACTATGATCAGCGAGGCTACAGAAGTCAATATATCCAAGTCCATCTGTTTGTATAAACCCCTAGATCTCAAGAATGATTATTGCTAGAGCCAGAACATTTTCAGATTAGATTCCTTATCTTTAGAGAAAAGTTTATTTTACTTTCTTGATATTGCAGTTCCATTAAAAGCTCAGAAATTTAGGAATTTAAAGTAGAAACAAAGATTTGGCGCGTTAGTTTATAAGAGTTCCCAAGCAATATACTAAAATATAAAAAAATTTTTTGAATGTAGCATACATCTTTAAAAGGACCGATCGGTCAAAAAACCGATTAATGGCATAATTTCTTTGTTTTTAGTTTCCCTTTCAAGATATCGAAACCAGCTTCAGCCATCGACAGTTTCTGGGAGTATTTGTACTTAATTATTATAGCGAATTTTATTGGAATTTTATGGTAGAGGCTCTAAAAGGAAGATTTAAAAATACCTAACAGATTAATATTTTGAAATAACCTCAAACAATTCATATAAAACAAAGTTTTTCAAGGTCAATGTAAGAACTCTAACTAACTGGAGTTTTTCGTACCTTGGCTTTGAATGCAGGAACAACAAGAACAAGTAGCTGATCTCTAAACCTCTTTATTTAAAAATTTATAAAGTCCCGCCAAGACCATTATCTTTAGAATAATAATCTAGACAGAAACAGATAGCCTAAAGTCTGAAAAAATTGAAGGAAATTTTTTAAAAAATTCACGCAGAAGCGTAATCAGTAATATGCTTAAAAAATGATATTGTGTATTACAAAGATACCTAGTATGACTAGAAGAATTGATAAAGACATGAAGACCCTATAAGGATTAAGCTAATCTCAAGTATTTTAATATTATGTACCTTAAAGGTACAAAGATGAAGAGATTAAGCTATGTCAAAGGAAATCGGAGATCTTCCAAAGCTACCTAGAAGAGTCGATAGACATTAAGACACTATAAAGAGTAAGCTTATCTCAAGTATTTTTATACTCTAACGTTGAGGTAGTAAGGTAATGAGATTAAGTTATGTCAAAGGACATCGGAGGTCTTTTAAAGATACTTAGTATGAGTAATCAATAAAGACATTGCGATTCTATAAAGTTTAAGTTCTTCGTTGGTATTTTCATTTTCTATATCTTAAGGTAGAAAGGTAATGAGATTAAGTTACATCAAAGGACATCGAAGATCTTCCAAAGATACCTAATATGCCTAACCATATGTTAGTATTTCGAAGGCTATTTAAGAACTCTGATAAGTGGGTATTTTTTATAGCTTGAATTCGGATGCAGCGAATCCAAAAACATATGGAAAAATAGTCTGACACCCAAACCCGAAATAATTTTTTTAGTTTTCAATCTTAAAAGTATTCCTCAAAAACATCTCTACAATTCCGATATGCAAATATTTTATTTACCATAGTAATGCGCATAAACTAAACCTCGAACCCGAGATATGAAGCGAGGCAGTCAGGAGGGTGTCACATGCGAGACAATTTGTCTGGATGCCATAGCTGTGCATCCTTTGTAGCGCTCGACTGAATGATTTTGCATTCATATGTACTCATGTGCACATATCAGTGTCTGGCAGGCTGTCTGCGGCCTTGAATATACTCAAAGTCAAAGCCACAACTTAATCGCCTTGTGGAGCACAGCAGCAACAGCTCGAATACCAACCGAGTGTGGAGTGTTTCATGGAAGCGATGAGTAGACCAAGTATCATTATCACTGCCGGCGCTTTTAATTTTGCTTTTGGAAATGATTTATGTGCGCACTCATTAAGGGCGTAAAAAAGAAGTTCCAAAACAAGATTTAGTCAAGTTTTTTGGCTTATGAGAGTTGTACAAGTTTTGATTAAACTCGTAATATTATAGATTATTGATGGTAAAGTAATTACTATTTATGGTCAAAGATGTGTCACATGTGACACCTTAAAACTTGTAAAAACTTTGTCTTTTACTTTTTTTGGTTTTCCAACACTGTCTAATGCGTTTTTGTTTCTCAACTGAAGTTTTCATGCGTAACATTTGAACTTAATAGAGCAATTTGTGCTGCGCCACGGGTTGCTCCGATAAGTCTCGTTCTCTCTCTACCCGCCCGCGTCCAGTGCGCGGCGTCACCTTCAAACAACATTTGGAGCACGCGCACGCTCGGGCACTTCCTTGCGCCTGCTTAGCCGCAGAAGTGGAACAAATGGTCCCAGGACGTGTTTGCTTTGCCTGCTTTGCATAAAATTCTACTTTGGTATTATCGCCGGCCCAGGCGGGTCCTACATTTTTCGGTTTGACTTGTCTTTCCTTTTTATTTTTGTCAGCATTTTCAATTTCATGGTTAATTGTTTTTCACGCGGCATTTGGTTTGACTCAAAAACTGGCAGATGAACAGCACCAGGAGACGCGCCTCACACACACCCTCATACACATTGTATCTGTGTGCCACAAAGTATCTGTGTGTGTGTTTGTTAGTTGTTTGCAGGCGTCGGCAATGCCACATTAAGCTTCATAATTAGCACAAAAATTATTGGTTGATCGCTTATATGCAAATTGTCTTACTTGGAGCTGACGCCCGTCATCTGCCTTGGGAGAGAGTCTGTCGTCAAAGCAAATAAGCAACATGTGTTGCTCGTCTAGTCTCAGTATTCTCTGCGGAGTGCATTCCAATCCTGGGACTAGAAGAACTGGAAGTTTGTTGCACTTTGTCAAGCTTCTGGATATGTTACATACCAGTGGATAGAGCAGAAATACTCTATATATTAAAATATGAGTGATTTATTGGACAGAATAGGAGTTGATAACGAGACACAAAGTTTAACAAACTGTATTAAAGACGAATAATGGCCAACGGGTCTAGCTGGATAAGGTACTGGAAACTGCCCCAACGATTTTCGAAAACGAAACGAAAACTAGAGAGACAGTTCGATGGATATTGAAAAAATAAAATTTTGTTTCTTAAAATTGCAATTTTGTAACTTGACGAGATACGGGTTAATTAAAAAAATCGTGATTTTCGTTTTAATTTAATTATAACTAAAATACTGAATATTTTTCACCTTTTTTTTTATCAAAGTTTTAAAAGAAAAAAATTAATATTTGTTTAATCAATAAATTAAAAATAAAATAATTCTTATTATTCTAAAGAACATACGTTAAATTTTTTACATCATAACACGCTAATAAAATTAATGCTCTATTTACACTTAGAAAAAAAATATTTAACTTTAAGTTTGAATTTGCTCGAAAAAAGATTGGTTCCGCTTAGAATTTATAATAATTTTTCGTTCTCTCTTTTCCATGACAGACTGTATAGAGCACAAAAATCACATCTTTACAAATGTAAACTTTATATAAAAAAATAGTCCCGAAATTTCATCTCCAAAGTGGACGCAGATTATAATCTTACAAAACAGTGCTGCCCTTTGATTTAACTAATGTTTTAAGTAATATGACGCCACGAAGTTCACCAGATGGCGCCAGCATTAAATGAATTACCTTATACAGTCATATGAAAATTTATACAATTTGGCACACAACATTTAAAAAAAAATTTAATGTAGCCTTTGTCGCGTAAAGATTTCTCTCTGTAAAATTAATATTAAAAAATGTTGCATTAAAAGTTTCTATTAAAAAAAACTCTTTTGAAATCAATGTTTTTTTCCCAACTAGAGAAATAGAAATATTGTAAACGAATAGGGGGTTTCAGTTTCTGCTTGCTTAGCTTCGCAGATAAACTAACGCTCCAAACAAGGAACTTGCTCATAGTTTTTGGTGGAATCATCTAAACTTCGGTCTCTCAAGAATACTCATCGGTAACCCTCTTATTCCCGAGAGTATGGACTACTGTTCCCCTTATGAGCACTTTATAAACAAAGTCAAAACCCATATTCTAATCACTGTCACTGCAAACCAAATAAGAAATCGGATATTGGGCACATGCTGGATCACACGGCAAACTTCGCCGATATTCTGCAGAAAAAGAGCTAAGGAACTTTGCTGTCTATCCTCGCAAACAAGCTGGTGGGAGTTTACGCTTCCAGCCTTAAGGCGCCCGACTTCAGCAGAAGCTGTGGCGATGAGAAAGAGCTGTTGAAGAACCTTTTATGTCACTGTGTAGGACAATGTTTCGCTTTCTCAGGTCGCACTTTTTTCAGACTTATCTCAGCTCTTAGAACAGAGTCCGAAATCTTATCTCATTATTTCATACAGGAGACCTCTTGAGTGGGGAAGGGTGGTAAAAGGTCTATCATAGCGGTATCACACCCAACGAAAGAACTAATAATAATTATAAAATAACATCCTTTAACAAATTATTATAATCGATCGTGGCTCGAAAAACGTATCCAAATATATCATTCGAATATTTTAGTATATTTTAACATTTCTTGTATAAAAAATTATCCTGTAAGAAAAATCGTTGTGTAGACTAATTTGAATGGAAAAGTTCACAGCTCTGCTTTCAAAGGTTAAGAGAAATATGAGTAGTTAAGAGATGGTAAAAAATGCGGAATGGGGACAGCAAAAAAATGAACCAAATTAATTCGATTTGCATTTGGTGTTTTGGAACAATGCTATATATATATCTATATTTTTCACCATTCTTCCATTATGAAATTTAGGTCCATTTAATTTGGAATAAGTAATTAAAAAACAAAACCATCGTTTTACGAAATATAATATTATAAGATTAAGAACTAAAAAAATGTCTCGTAAAATCTAAAAAGAAAAATTAAACTCGTAGACTATAAAATATTTTAAAATTTATTGACAGATTTTTGACAGATTTTTTGACGTGACAACGTCTTAAATTGGGTTTGTATGGGAGGCACCATTGAAAAAGTCTAACGATAACCGTAACGATAAGTCTAGCGATAAATAATCGTAACGATAAGTGGCATTAAGTGGCATAAGTTGGCAGCACCAAACTGGCACTGCTCAAAGCGGTGGCTATTTTTAGGTTTGAGTGAGCGCAACTGATTAACCCCAGCGGCGCATAGCCTCTGCGGTCTGCCGAAATACTGCATTACCTCCGCAGAAAACGTAATTGATTACAAGCGCTGCGTTTCGTTTGAGGGATTGTAAGCGGAGGCAAATAGAAAAGCAGTGATCTGCCAAAAATCTGCATTACAACTGCGGAAAAAGTAATGCACAAATAGAAACTCGCACTGCGCTACCTTAGCAACACAAAATTTTGTTATTTTGTTTGCATGCTAACAAGCATAGTTCGGCCTTTCTTCTGTCAAACCATTCGTTTATACCTTTTTATTTATTATCTACTGCCGAGAAAATTTTATTTTATTAAGAGATACGAAAACGTAAAGTCTGACAACTCGTTTCATAATTTCATGAAATATACGTATAATCTTGATTGCGTATCAAACGTTTGTAAGTCAACTACGGTAAAAGAAACAACCATCGACTTGACTTTCGCAAGACACATTACAGCAGAAACACTTCCTTTCATTTCCTATTTCTCCTATCATCGTCCTATCCTCAACAAAATCACTCAAATAGGAATTATTATTGTGCAATTTAATAATATTCATATCAATAAATATTCTACCGAGAAAAAGACGTTGTCACGTAAAATCTTCGCCCGTAAAACCGACTTTACAGGCAACAGTTTTTTTATTTTAAATATATTATAACAGCGAAGAAACATCTACCAATACACATTCTTTACGACTTTCACATTTTATTTTTTGACAAATGTGGAATAGGATAATCGGAAGAATTAAAAAAAAATACATTAGAAATATGGAAGCTCCTATCTGGCGTTAAATAATTGGATAGATATTACACCGGATAATCGTCTAGTCGATAAGGAACTATTGATGGTTATTAACTTTCGGACTTTTTGGTCGGTATGGTATTGAATGGGAGTATTTCTGCTCAAAACGTTGTTTAAGTGGAATATCTTAAAACAAAAATTTCCGTCAAGTAACAGAAATCACACATAGGCCAAGAACAGGCTCTTTGTGGTACCGAAAATGGGAGTAATTTATAGGGATATAGAATAGACAAGAAACACTAGGGAATTAGGAAAAGTGGATAGTGCAGGAAGTGCTTAACTTGGGACTCGAACCCACAACCTCTGAGATGATAGTCTTCTGCACTGTCGTTAGGCTATCGTCAAAGTCATACAAATCAATTTCAAAATTTACCCCAATTTTGCTCATATTTATTTCCTATTTGAATTTCGTTAATTTTTTTGAAAATAATTAAATAATGTGCAATAACTAAGATTAAACAATCTAAAACGATCTATTGAAATACTTTTTACAGAAACCGCTCTCCTTCTCATAAAAAACCTAAAAATCGACTAGTAGCAAAGTAAAAAAAACATTCCATCCTTAAAATCACAGAGTAACCGACAGTCACGAAGATCTCCCATATGATACTACTCCATATGGTATCTTTATTTCCACACGATGCATATTTTTTTTTTGTTTTTTTCTCCTGGCAGCTGCACATTGCACTTGCCTTTTGGGGTCTGCCCCTCCCCTACTCCCGACTCCCGGATATTTGTAGTATGCAACTTGCAGTACTTTTATCTTTGACATTTACTAATGACAAATTTATTCACACTGTCACTTAGTCAGTTGGTTTCTCTTGTTCCTTTTTTTTGCCCTTGTTTTCTTTTCACTTCGTCTCTGTTCTCTCTTTCGCTGCGCAGTGTGTGACAGTTTTGCGCTATTTGTCAGTGCAGGAACATTGGCGCCTTCGAGAATGTGAATGTCAAAATGCAGTAAAAATTCTCGAGAATTTCGGCATGTTGGTCAACAACTAAAGCTGGAACACTTTGATCCCCAAAGGAAGAAGCGCATAGCCAAACAGTAGCTCATTAGCACAGTTGTTGGCATCAGTTTAATTATGGTTTCCATTTCCATTCCATCCATTGAAGTTCATAGAGCACCGAGTAACTTAAGTCAGTCAGACTTTGATCTTTGAGAACAGTCCATAGATGATTGATTGATGTACGAAACTCGAAGACTTTAAGTAATTAATCAATTTTCTTTAGTTGAAGTACAAAAATAAATGACATTTACGAGTATGTGTGTGTGTGTGCAGACGGCATCATTAATTGTTTGCGGGAGCAGGGGAAGCAGCGGCAAAGGGCAGAGAAGGGCACAGACCCTAAACAAACAACACATAAAAGCCACAGAAAACAAACATATAAACAAAGCAATGCATATTATTAAGTACATTATATGCATATAGCCAGACAGTACAGTGCACATGAATAGGTACAAAGTGGCTGCAGTTGGGGACTTTAGTTAAAACTACTAAACATTTTTTTGGATAAGCACAGAAACGGCCTAAAATTACTTTAAAATATGATTTATTTCATTTAAGTTTCCTTTTATTTTTTACTAGTTATACTTAATTTTACTTTTTAAATTTTAACCTTTTATAGATTTTTGAAATACGATTTATCGATATTATCAGTTAGACTCCTATATTGATACGAAGACATATCGCACAAGATACGTGCTGACGGGTACTAGCGTAATCTTAGTAATTACTTAATTTCTCTTTGCACTTTTTTTTTATTATAATTAAAAGCATTTAATATTCTCTTTTCTATTCATTTTTTCCCATAATTTCTCAGTTGTAAAGATATTTAAGCTAATGTTTTTATAATTTTTAAGCAAATAAAGCAAATTGTTAAACAAAAATAAATTACATAAAAAAATTATTTTAGTGCTAATTTGTCTTTGGATAAAAATATTAACGTTCTAAATTTATGACGTAGAAAATAAGAGTTAAGGATGAAAGCCGTTCAGATTTTCAGAAATCTGGGAATAATCCCATGTCTGAAAACTGTCGGCCACAGTGGGAAAAAACTCAATTTATCAGGTATATAACCTCAAATATTCAAAAATCCTAACGTGATGGGTCAATTTTTGGATTCGAATTCTAAACAGCAAACTACTTCCGAAATGACCCTTAGCTTATCGACAGTTAAACCATGTTGACCTGTGTAATTAAGAAGCATAAAAACTATTGTATTAGGAAAATGGGATAAACCTAATAAAGATGAATGAGGTAAATTATTATTTTTTTTTTGGTTTGAAGAAATCATAATAAAATACGGTGGAAAAACCATTTTTTTTTCAATTTATCAATAAAAGCATTATAAGATAAATAAATATTTTAAAGAATAAAGAAAACAAATTTTTATTTTATTTCATTTTTAGAAAATAAGTTTTTCAAATTTAAGTTTTCACATAATCAAATTTTTTATAGAATTACGTTACCTAAGCTAAATATATAAAAGAAGATTATGTTTAACGTGTTACGGGTGTTCTTATGAAGGCATCGATGAAATTCAAATCTGATTTTTGCTTTTGTTAGAGGTTGACAATACGGAGGTTTTAAGTTTCTTGCAATGTGTTTGTGTGTATTGGTTCATGAGATATACGCATTTTTGTGAATATCGGTTTTTGTGTGTATATTGCCATATATACAAAAACTTGTATTGTTGTTAATCAATATTCGAGGTCCAACATCGTTTCAATCATTGAGAATGTCCACTTTAATATTCTTTCCATCCAGCCTGATATTTTTTCAATTAACAAATTTTTTCCCCATATTTTTATAGAACATTTTAAGTTGCTTACTTTTTTACTTTATTTTTTTATTTATATTCGTTTTAACAAATTTGTAAAAAATTACTTTCAAAATTAAAAGTTGCTTTAAAAAATTTTGCGAAGATGGTGCAAATCCTAAAATCAATTTCAAAACATTTCTTTAATTAAAATCGCTGACATAGAGTAATATTAAAAAATACATATTTGCGTTGTCCAGATGAATAAGTCTCTTCGAAAAATTATATAAATATGTTCCAAATATTTTTATAGGTGACGTACGCTTTCATTACACTAGCCTACACGAGAAATGTTGGAAGATGTTAATCTTTTAGCTAAAAAGCTATTATTTTACGAAAACCTAAGATCTTCGAAATCGAATAAGAAGTGAAGATGTTATGGAAATGTTGCTTAAGGAAAAAAATTTGACTCAAAATTATTCTCAAACTCTAAAAAATATTGAGATAAGAAGTTGAAATGAAAAATTGTGGTCGATTTTCAAGGAGACGATGTACTGCTTCCATTTAAGAAGCCACACAAATAAAACTGGTTCCATGGTAACTGTATACAAGAAGATAATTTTCCTCCCTATAAAAATAATAATAAAAACTATCAGTTACATTTAAATAAAAAAAATCTTGACCATGTTCCAAAAGTCTAAGTTATTTGTAAAAAATTTTCTACAGACTATGCAGTTTCTTCCCAAAATTGGCTGAGTAACAATTTCAAAATAATACGTAGTCTTCTTATAACGAATTTATAGGCTTCTTGGAAATTTTTTGTTATATTTGAAAATTTGACATTATTTTTTTGATGGCAAAGTTGTAACTCTCGAACAAGTTAAAACATTACTGGTTGACGTTTTATTCTATGCCCATAGATTGTAGATTGTATAAGAAACTTTTCTTCTGGAGTTCTTTTTTCATATATGGTTTTTTGATTATTTTGAAAATTATTTCTTGTTTGAAGCAAGGTTTTTTCTAAATTGATAAGATGTTTTGAGCGCTTTCATATTACATATACCCAAAAATAATAGATTTTGGTGGAAACTTAGCTTTTAGATTTATTTGCATGTATTTCGTTCTTTTCCGATGGTATTACAATTAAAGAGAGAGACTTTCGAAATTCGAGTAGGAATTGGTTAGATACAAGATGTTTTCTTTTTCTCTCTACACCTGGAAAAACAAAGTTTTTTAACATTTGTTGCGAAAATTTCAATAGTTATCGCGAAAATTCGAAATTTCGATATTTCGTTCTTTTCCGATGGTATTACAATTAAAGAGAGAGACTTTCGAAATTCGAGTAGGAATTGGTTAAATACAAGTTTTCTCTTTCTTTCAACACCTGGAGAAACAAAGTTTCTTTAATATTTGTTGCGAAAATTTTAATAGTTATCGCGAAAATTCGATATTTTAGAAGTGGACAATTTCGATTTGAAAGATGAGTTCATAAAATATTTATGTTTTTTAGTTGGATACCAGTTTTGTGTGTAAGGTATTGAGAAATACATTTTTTCAAGTATCATTATTATACTTTCGAAACTAAGTTTATTATAATTTAAAAGTCTTGTTTTTCATTTATGTCCTATATTCAGGACTTTGAGTACATTCTTGTTTTGAAGTATATAGTACAAATATGTTATTTACCCGACTTTTTAAAGAAATATGCAAAATGCCATTTTTACCGGCGAACCAATCATTTTCGTTCTCTATTTTACTGAAATAATGAACAAATTGACTGAGTCTAAGCATTTTTATGCAAATTTTAAATTTCTCAAATTAGTAATTTCAGTCTCAGAAGAAATCTACAAAAAAGCGCAAACGGATTTTAAACTTTGAAAAAAAAAACTTAACTTTATATTAAGGGTCTTGAGTGAACCTTGACAATGAATATTTTCCTACGGCCATTTTTTTTATCATTAGAACCGTTTTTGTGATATATTTTTGAGTACTTTTCCAGTCTGTTTACAAATTTAAGGGTTATCGAGTGAACTTTTGCATCAAACCGTTTTTAGAGTAATTTCGGGTTGAGAAACACGAAAACTCGAAATTTTTTCGAAAAATTGGTTTTTAGGCACAATTTTCAGTTGTCGTCAATATTTTGTTTATAGTTTGTATCTGCATAAAAGACGATTTGATCGAAAGGTGTTAATTTGCTTTTTGTACAGATTAATTAAAAAATTATAGATATAAATCTACGAAATCAAAAGAAACTGTGTATTTGAAAAACTCGCATTGGGAAAAAATCCATTTTTGAGAAGATAATCCGACGGTGTTGTCCAAAATACCCAAAAAAGTAATTGAATAATTGTCAATTCTGGAGTAGAAGCTTCTGATTCCAGCTCACTAATTCAGGTTCAGTAAAAGACTAAGCTCTCAAAACAGCCTATTCGTTGTCTTCCTAAGGCGTTGAGGTAAAATGATTTTGCTATTGCCACCATAAAATTCTTGGCTATAATCGTAAACAAAAGAACTACGTGGCTTACTCATAATGGAGCTAAAAAGGCATTCAATTAAAGTTGAAAATAGGCACCATTTTCTCTAAAGAACTATTTTAAGACCGCTATGAATATACAATCTTGGTTAGGTGCATTTAACGCGGGTAATAAAATATTGGAGAGTCTCTGAGCCATAGTTTTGAAATGAATTTTAGACACTTCCTATAATTTTTTAAATAGATATTAATTTGTAAATTTAAGAAAATAATAATAATGCAACTTTCGAAAGACGTAATCGACATCACATTAAAATCACATTAGTATTGTATAAGATCTTTCAACTCAGCCATGCTACATTCTTAGAGAAAAAACTATAACTTAAGAACTCATCCATCTTCGCAAAAAAAAGCTCACCCAAATGTCTCAAATTCGTGAAGATATCTGTTCTTAACAGGCATTAAGAATTTATAGATATAAATCTATTGACGTGTCTTATGTAACAATTGACTTTTTTAAGAATGAAAAAAAGCTGATCATCAAAAAAAATTTTTTTCCAGTGTACTACTTAGAGCTTCCCTACTAATATTAAAAATTCATTCATACGGTAGAATATAATGTAATAATAAGAAAGTTTTAACCCCTGTACCTAGTCAAGTGCATGGAATAAATGCACAGCATGGGAATAAATCCAAAAATTTGGTACCTATTCAAGTGCATAGCATTGTACTCGCATACTGCAAGAACTATAAGGAAGGCAATATCGAGAGCAGTTTTGCAGGCGCCCGAGGTGGTCGCCGCCGCCGCGTGTTTATCTCTTCTCAAAAATCATCAACTAAAGCGTTGATCCCTCCCAAAAACTTGAAAAAAATCGGGCAGGCAGCAGACGTTGAAACGATCATTAAACTGCACACTCAACAACAACAACAACAACAACCTTATGGAACCAACGAAAGCGAAACGATCTTGATGGGACTCGGTTACAGTGCAAAAAACATGGGGTTTACATGGGATTGGGGGGAAAGGAGCCTAATTTGCGCCTGGACAGGCATTTAATTATAACAAATTTTATAGTAGTCTGACACGCACATGATGCCTGCCTCCGGGATGGGATTGAGTGAGTATATTGCGCAGAATGTGATTGTGGACTTGAGCAAACTTCCGAAATTTATAACGCAATAAATTTAAAAAAAAAATGTATTTTTTATATATACATTAGAGTAAATTTTTAACAATGCGTAGCGAGCGCATTATTGCCGCTTCAATGGATTTTTTCACTTGGGCACGCCCCGGGCTAATCACAAGAGAGGCTGCCCAAAAAATCCACAAAAAAAGGGTACACAATGAAGCCAATAAACTGTACAAGTGCTTCCGCGCAATTTCATTCAAAAGCGTTTACATACAAACGCTCCTTTTGGTATTTCAATAACAATGCAAAATGAAAGGAATCCCAAATCCCAGCCCCGTACCCGTGCCGTAGACTGCAACTTCCATTGGCTCTGGAGCTGATTAAGGCATTTCTGTGGCTGCCAATTTGAGGCATTCGCTTTGTTTTCAATATCAATAGCAAAAACGCTGTAAAAGACGCTGTCGATTATATAAAGATATTTCCTAAAAACCTTTTAGGCATTGTTGTTGGTACTGTCTCATTACCAACAACCAACAACAACAAATATAATTGGCCACGTATGGCAAGTCGAGTGGCCCAAACATTGAACTTGAGCTGGCAACTCCTTTCCCCTACTTCAGATCTTTCTCCTCTATATGACGTAGCTATTAATTATGCAAAAAGCAATTTTGCACCAAGTCAAAGGCAAATTCCTTGAGAATGTCGTTCGTTCTTGTGAAGCAGCACTTAAGATTTCTCTCTCGGGTTCTTTGGCCAGACTAATACAAACATCTTTTACTTTTAATCAAGGCTGAGACAAAACACCTTCGTTTTCATTTTGGTTATATAGCCAGGACTATTATGAGCAGCTTGTCCTGTCATTAGAAGCTGCTATTAACTCTGCAAATATTTGCATAATGGCAGACGGTTTTAGGAGGCACTTACCAAATGCCCTTGCCAAGGGTTATATATGCAATCTGAAAGAGAAGAGAAAGATTTTGTGATGGGAATAAGGAGGTTGGTCTTTGGTTTAAATCTAGTTTTATATGCTTCTAAAAGGGGCATTTAAAAGCAAAAGATATTTAAGAAATATTTTTTTAATTGCATATATTTAAGAAAAATCTTGTTTTAGAATTTTTCAAACTTTGAAAAAAAAATAAAATGCCCAACTTCGCTATTTTAGATTAATTTTTTTAGCGTAATGTACAAAACTTAGAAATAAAACTTAGTAAAATTATACTTTCTTGAAGTTGCTTATTTCAGGTAGTCTAATCGATAAGCTCGGTGGTGCAGTGGCATTTAAAAAAATATATATTTTATTAATTTTGTCTAATATTTCATACCCAAATCCATTTGTTGAACATATAACTTGCAAAATGCAAATTCGTTCAGTTAGAGCCCGACGCCAGTCACCACTAGGCCCAAATTCTCTTAAATAATTTCATATAGGGTAGGACAACTGCTAGTTTGATTGTTAATCACCCAAATTCGGAGCATACCCGTCAATAGTTGATGCCCTTCGAAACATATCAACTTCAAAACTACTCAATTTAAGTTAAGGATCGTTTATTAACCGAACAATTCGAAAAAGTGATAGAAGCAAAAAAAAATGAAATGAAAATGGTCAAAAAAAGATAAAAATCACAGGTTGAGGAAACATCGACTCGTCGCGACGCAAGAATTCTACCTTGCATTGAACCCCTTTGCTTCGAATTTTGTAAGCCCACAGACCATTATCAACGCCACTTATTCGGTTAATGGATGGGAGAACACCCAGATGAGACTTTCTGCTAAAAAAAAGTCACCCGAAACTACGTTGTTGGCACACGGGCCTTAAGAGCCAGCCACCTCGGCTATTTGGATATTATTTATTATCTTCTTTTAAATCGATATCAAATAAATCATCGAATTGGATTTGAAAATTCGAATAAAATTTTTTTCTGATGCTTGGGCTTAATATTTTTTGAAAATTTCTTTACAAAAACGTATAAAAATTTTTTTTTTTAATATTTTCTATGTATGTTAAAATAAATAGGTACAATTAAAAAAAAGAAAACATTTAATTTGTTAATGTTGTTTTAACAAGTTATCCATTGAACAAGTACAGCCACAAATAATGTATTTTAAGCGGAATAAAATTTTTTATCATTTTCAAAATTAACCTTCGTAAAAATGTTTTTTTTCAACCATTTATTTCTTAAGCACCGTTTTCGAGTCTTTTGCGATTAACATGTTTATGGGCACTTTTGATAGTTATTAGTTAAGACCTCGTGAGCAAAATTTATTTATATAAATTATAGGTTCCATAGCATCTACAATTCTTACCCTAAAAGCACTTTCATACGAAGGTTCAGTCGATGTCCCGTACATTGATAAACTAGTGTAATCTAGAAATTATTTATCTTTAAAAAATTTGATTATCTGAAATCTCGAAACTGCAAACTGTTCTTGTGTAGTTAAAGTTATCTTTCAAAAATGTGTTTCGTCATAAATCTTCAAATACATTTAAACGAGTTTGCTTCATATAAATATAAATTTTTCCTTACCAAAATTAAACATTTTTTTAAAATTAATTCTAAGCTATCATTATAGCCCAAGAAAAATAAATGTAGGCGACGTAATGGTTATATCCAAAAAATTATATTTTAAGTTTAAGCCCTTTCATCAACTTTATCAAAATTCTGTTCTCAAAAAAAAGTTTATGATCCCATATCTTAATAATACTTACAATAAATAAAACTAAAAAAATTGTTGTCAAATTCTGAAACTGGTTAGAATAAAATTGATCTCTAAAAAATTGTATATAAACTCCATAAAATAACTTTAATTTTTATTTAGAAAACAAGATTTTCATCCAAATCCTGAGACTTCTTTTAAATAATTTATTTCATACTATTTTTAAAAAAATATTAAAAAGGTGCAAAATTAATTGTAAATAATAATCTATGTGAATTTTAAGGAGAGCCAAGACAAACATTTTTATTGAAAATGTATTTTTGAATTATTCTCCAAGAAGTTCAATACACTTTCTTATTAGATGAAAAACCGATTTTGAAGAAAAAAGATTCATCACACGAATTTATTTCTTTATTGATTCAGGCAAATTTCAATCCGCTCAAATAGCCTAGATTTTCGATTTAATTTATAAATATATTCTTATCTAAATCCTTAATTATCTAAAAGTTGCTATGACAATCGAGAGGAAGCACAGTCAAAAACTGCCGGCAAAAGATGTCTAAGATGAACTGGCTCATGAATCATTTCGGCCTTTACCCACTTTTTTAAAAGAGCCTTATATAAAATGGTAGTGGTTCCAACCTGGAGATACGTTATCTAGATATGGGGCATGGCGGCTAGCTCGAATCGCTCACATATTTAGACACTTTAGAACAGGTCCTTACGCCTTATTACTGGGTGAGAATGGTTTGTACGGAATTCGACCTTGCCCCATGACCTCAAACTGGAGACCGTCGACCTCCAGATAAATAAGCACACTAGCCGTTACAACGAAAGGCTAATAAGACACCGTGATGGGCTGGCAAAAGGGCTCCCAAATGAAAATTCTATAAAAAGGCTTAAAAAAAAGAAGTTTTAAAAATCTGCTCCAACAAACGACGAACTGCAACAAAACAAAAGACTGACAGAAAAGTGGACCAAATTATTAACAAAACTACTTAATAAATCTAAGACATCTCTAGCTAAACATTCAGGATTGGTGACCACAAAATAAGAAACCTGCAATTCATAAAAATATACGTGTACTGGAGAATTTTGCAAAATATAAAAAAAAAAAATAGTCGAGCGGAAGGTGAAAGTCATTCATTATAAATATATTCGTAACACCACAAATTGTTATGAGATCAAAAAAGCAGTGTATTGGAAAAATCTTAATACGAAAAAATTCGTTGCAGAGAAGTTAATTCGAAGGTGATTTCCAAATTACCAAAAAAAAAGGATTGGAATGATTAATTGCTAATTCTGGACTAGGAGCTTCTGATTCCAGCTCACTCACCCATTCGAGTTTAGAAAAACTCGTAGCTCCCAAATCAATCTATTCGTATGCCTCCTTAAGGCTTTGAGATAAAATGCTTTTGTTCTCCGTAAAATACTTGGGTCTAATTGTGAACAAAAGGCCTACGTGGCTTACTCATATCGGATTTAAAAAGGGATCCAATTAAAGTTGATAGGAGTCGAAATTTACTGGCTTTTTCAAACTCGGTGCTCTTGGATCTTTAAAGAACTCTTATAAGACCACTATGAATATAACGATCTTGGTTAGGCGCTCTTAACTCGAATACTAACATATAGGAGTGTCTCTGAGTCACAGTTTTAAGATGAATTTTAGACGGTTCCTACAACTCTTTTAAAAGGATATAAGTCTGTAAATTCAAGGAAACTTTCGAAGGACAGAATTAGAGATTACATCAAAATCAATTAGTATTTGATATGATCTTTCAACTCAGCTACATTCATGGAACTACGAGTTCTTAAGTACTCATCAAGCAAGCAGAAGCTGAACACAAATGTCTCAACAAATTCCTTCAGAGCATACCAACTTCGTTGTGCTACAAATTTCTTACTCATTTACCTGATTTTTTTATGCACTCCCATTAGAGACAGCTGTGGCGGCTTAGAAAATGGCTTGGTTGACACAGCAGGCTAGGCCTGTCTTCTGGCCATAATTCAGACAACTTATAGCACACACTGTACCACTAATGCTCTTGTTCCAAGTGCCCTTCTCATTGAACAAAAGTGAAACCACATAGAGCAGCAGCTTAGAAAAACCCAATTCTCAAAAAAATGTGAATGAAAAATTTTTTGAGTCACCCACTATGCTAATAATAATAGTAATTCGAGCCGAAATGTGTGACAGTTGTCGAGTTAATCCGCAAATAGCCGGGAGCACTGCCTGTGACAAAGTCCGGAACAAATGTCATGAATTGGTAGCATGCAATGGTTCCTGGGTCCGGTTGCGGTGGTGCAAAGGTGTCAGCAAGCCAAATGTAATAATTTTAATGATTTTTCATAAATGCAAAGTCTATGCACAAAGAGTCTTGGCGGGGGGTAACAACAAGAGCGGAACGTGGAACATGAACTAGACATGGATTGGGTTGGGCCAGGGCCAGGCACGCGGCGCTTTTAAAATCACTTAAGGGTAAGGCCAAGGGTAGCTGCTGCTGCTGCATTTGTGCCTCATGTGCCTGCCTCTTGTGCCTCATGTTATGACAGCAACTCTGCTGCACCCTTTTTGGGCTTATTAAACAATGACTACACACCACTCTAAGGAACCATCACCAACCCATCATCATCGCCATCGCCGTCGTCATCCTCGTCAACAGTGTTGTTCTTGTTGTTGGCGTTTTTATAATTGCGCATATTTTAAAATACAAATTAGCAACACTGTAGCTGAATTTCAATTCAATTTTTTTCTTCTTTTTCACAGAGTTGTTTTTTTTTTACCAGTGTTGCCTTTTCAACAATTTACTTCAAGTTGAATGCGTTATCGAAGCGTGTTGAAATGCGTTTTAAATGCCCGCAGGCGAATATTTTATTTTTAAATTTAACATAAATAGGGAATATGCCTATTCCCTATATATATGTGAATACATATGTACAACATAGAGTACATAGAGTACTTATGTGCAGTAAATGGCAGGGCAAAGTCCCTTGACTTTTTGCAGGCTTAACTATTGTTGTTTATTGCTGAACCAAGGAAAGGGATCGCTAGAGAGTAAGAGTTGCTCATAACTTTGACAATTGTTAAGCAAAACGAGATAGACAGACTGAGAATTTAAATGACGACGATTTAATGCACTTAAACGTTTATAAAAATAACCCTTAAATTAGCCTTTTAAAGAAAGAATATAGTTTTTCATAGTTTTGGCTATTATCCTTCTAAATAAAACCTACTTTAGAAGACATTGAAAATAATTATTTTTTTAAAAGCGCTGAACCCCCAATAGCTTATGTCATTACTGGTGCCATCTTCAGAAGATTTAAAAAAAAAATGGGCAGCACTGGATTTGTTTCCTTAAGATTTTTGTTGACGTTTTTTTGAGGAAATTCTGTTTTTTTGAAGACTTTTGTGCCATCAGACATGAAAAATCGCATTAAAACGATAATCTAATCTTACATTTAAATAATTAAGTTTCTTCGCAATCTGTAAAAAAGCATTAACCTTGAGTAAGTTCCAATTTTATATTTATATAGGTATATATTTTGGTAAAATATTTATCCGTAAAAATAAGTGTAGCGTGAAAGTAGGGAGATCACTTTTGAATTTTAAAATTAAAAGCTAAAAATTCTAAAATATAAAAAAAAAGAAAATCATAATAAAAAAAATTATTTTATTTCTAAATTTAATATTTTATCTGTCATGGTAAAAAAAATTCTCGTCAATATTTTTACTCGTTTGAGACTTTGGCTTCTCAAAAAGGAGTCTGAAAAGAAAATCCCAATTTTCAGTTATCGATAACTTGATAAATAATCTGAATTTTGCAATAAAATTTGACGCGGCTACTATGGGTTACTATGTGAAAATCATTAAAATCGGAGAAAGTCGAGGAAAAAGTTGCTCGCTTCACTTTTTTTTGCCGATATAGGATAATGTAAGCGCGACCTCCGAAAGTCGGCAATGCTGAGTAAGCTCTTATTAGAGTTGTCGTCTAGAGCTTTAAAAACCATCAAAATGTCAGCGTGATAGTTGTCAGTCATCTACATTTAATGTAAATTTTTCAATTAAAATTTTGTTAATATCTATTTTATTTTTCTTCATATTTTATTTACAATCTGTTTTTATTAAGCAATAAGTAAATCTACCAAATAATAATAACAAAAAATACAAGTGTAATAGTTATGAATATTTGATTACAAAGTTCTTATTAAATAATGGAATCACTGGAGCAACATTTTTATATTAACTATAATATTAGCTGATTGTCTAATTTGATATATTGCAAAACAATTAAATTAAGTGATCGAAAAAAACATGTTAGTGGCTTATATACTCTAAACATAGATCTATATCCTATAGTTCATTTTAAGTATCGATTATAAATTTCGTATAAAAGTTTTTATTCACCGCGTCTTGAAAAATGTTACAGTGGGGCAAGCCCGACCTATAAAGAGTTTGGCTACCAGAAACACAGCTCGACGCAAAAACACGCCAGCTAGCTATTTGGACAGTATATCAAATAACTGATAAATAGTTAAGTAACAAGCTATTTAATCTAATCATCGTTTATTGACATTCATTCAAGCTTCATTTCCATTTCTATTTCCTACACATTATGATTTATTCATAATATTATATAATATAATTTATAATTTATAATCGAAAAACTTTTAAATTTGGATCATGTCTGTGCTAAATACGCCCAGAAAATAGAAGGTCGGTTTTACCCCAGCATATTTTAAAATAGCAATAATTCGCTTCTTTGAATAATTATCAAAATTTAAAATGGTCAAAAAAATGGACAGTTTTTTAAAGTTGCTCTAAAGCATTACTTTCAATTTGGTATATAGATACCAGATAGAATATCAGAATATATCAGATGTCAAATAAGCATTTAATAGACAAAACCTATTACTGGTCGCATTCACCCCAATTTATCCTGATTATTAACTTATTATGGACGGAAAACTAAATGCTGAGAAAAACTTTTATAAATAATGCAGAATTTTAAGAGCAATCAAATAAAATTGATTAAATACTTTTCATAAAAAAGTTGCTCTTTTGGAATCTTCAAAAAAATGTAATACAAAAAGAAAAAAAAATCGCCTTATCTTTTTCTTTTTGAATATTTGAGGTTTTGGGAGCTTTCTTTTTGACAAACTTGACAAAAATTCTTAAGACGGAGAATCACTTAGTCAAAAGTACCCACTTTACCTTTATATATTAAATATCTTAAAATCCGATTTCTTGGAACAGACTTAAATAAGCATTATGCTTTCCGGATACAGCAGTTCCAAAAAGAAACTTAAAGAACATTTTTTTATACCTTATGGCTAAAAGAAGCTTAATTTTTGTGTACCAGTGAAATGGAGCACGTTCCGGAAAACTATGATCGTACTGTCTAATCGAATCAATATGGACTGTATTACGAAATAATTTGAAGGAAATACAAAAGAACTCTTCAAAGTTGTAATCCAATTATTATTTCAATTATAAATTTTTCAACTGATGACAAAAACCTATCTCAATTCGTAATTAATCCTGGGACTTATCTTAAGTTCTTATCTTATCAAAAGAACTTAGGACAACACCCAAGCAAGTCAGCAGTTTGAGGTGATAATGATCTCTAATACTAATTGTTAATAGCATTAAAATATATAAATGTATTTTTTTTGACTGGATTTACTTATATCAGAGTAGTAAAGCTTTTTAAAGGTTTTATACAAAATAAAGCGTTTTGAAGCAATTAACAGAAAAAGAAAAAAAAGTAGGTTTAATGTGACTAGACATCGGAACCATGCCTACTATACATAGTTTTGAAGGCAACGTATCAGTGTTCCGATGACTACCTCCGGGTGGCCCGAATTTTAAAATTTTTTCATCAGAACATCGTATATTGCTTAATCAAATATCATCACAAGATAAATACGATTTTAAACAAAACAACCACAGAAAAATAGATTATACATATATAGATAAAAGGAAAGTTTTCATAAATTGAACTTCTCAAGGGATTTAAAATACAACTTCTTCAGTCTAGTAATTTTTGGCAAACCATCGAATGCCTACTTATTCAGGAAGTAACGATAGGGCCCGTTTTCGGGTGGTCTGGAGATATATAGGTTCGAATTGCTCTAAATTCAAAGGAGGTTTGAAGCAGTTATTCTGAAGGTGCTTTGTTTTAGAGAGGTGATTAATGAAAAGTTTTGATTATATAGTGCTGTCATATAAGCTTGGTCAAAATTGGAAATAACTTCCATTATAAAATTTATTTGTTTAACTTCCATACAAAAAAATATCCCTTTAACAGCATGTTTTGGCAGTTCTGAAAATTCGGATTCCGCACTTCTCAACTAACCTCAAAGTTATACCAAAACGAGTGTACTCCTCAAAAGAGTATACCAAAACCCTTTTTTTTTTTTGTCGTCTAACCGCCATAAACAGCCAGACATCATACATCAAGCCTCAGTCAGTCAGTCAGTCGCTTTCGTTTTGTCATTTCATACATAAAACAGCCAAGAGCAGCTTCCCGAGGCATATCCCAAGTCACAGTCCCCGGTTCCCCAATCCCCCAGTCCCAAGTCACTGACTCACAATCGCAATCAAAAAATCACCTAGACGCATAGTTTGTCAAGTTCAGTTCAGTTGTTCTACTTTACCCGAGCATTGGGTATTGAGTGTGGGTAAATGTGTGAGGTATTCTTTGTGTGTTGTTCAACACATACCTGTGCATAAATAGCAAACACTTTTTAGATTTTTCAGCTCAAACATTCGAAGCTGTACCCGACTCTGACTCCGACTGGGGCGCTACATTTATCAATGCCAATTCGGACAAGCATCGTATCCATGGTTGCCATGCCTCTGTTATTGTTTGGGTGACACCCACGTTCCGAAAGCTGGAAACAATGGAAACCGGGTGCTAAAAGTGTAGCTTGAGTGTAAATGGAATTCTTTGAATTGAAATTGCTAAATCCCAAAAAACTAGATGAAAAAGACGACAAACATAAACAAAACATGGAGAGTAAAAAATAAAAGTGTAAGAAAAATGCAGCCACAAAATATTGGTTGCAATTTCTTATTCTTTTTGGAGTTGTTCGGTTTAGATGGAATTTGGAAGGTTTGACAAAAATAAAACAGTCTACTGGAGTGAGAGTCCGAATATGAATGCAAAAATGTAAATACGATCTTTATACACAGAAAGCAAGTAAAGAATTAAAATATGTAGCTTAAATCGTTTAAGATCCATTTCTCAACTTCCAATCACCAATCAATAATAGTACAAAAAATTACACTAAAAAAAATGTTCAATTCAGATTCAATAGTCAGAAAATCGTTGCTGACTCAAAAATAAAAATTTATTAGTCTGTTGTTATTTAAAATCTGTATAATAATAAGTTTACTGCTAACGTTGCTATCTACGATAAAAATCGAATGCGTGTATAAAGACGTTCCAACGACATATTAATATGAAAACTCATCTTCAAATGGAAATCAATACCAAGGAGAATATTGATGATGCCGTTGAACTGCTACGCAAGAACATAACTGACGCTGCTAATCTAGCTGCTCCTACACACGCTGGTCACCGTCAACACCCGCCACGTGATTCTCTTGATGCGCAGACAGCTCAGCTTTTACGATGAAGCGTCGCCTGCGAAAAAATTATCTTCGAACGCATGATCCAGCTGACAAGGCTGTTGCTAACAGAATTAAAGAATCTTTAAATAACCTAAATCAACGAAGGATAAATTCTCTTCTTACTAATGTAAGTCCAAATGATGATGGAAGCCGCAGCCTATGGCGTCTGACACGGTACTTAAAAAAACTAGCCATTAAAAGCGCTCCTATTCATACCGCCAATGGGCTCTGGTGTCGTTCTGGCCGAGCCCGTTCTGAAGCTTTGCACATCACCTGGAGGATCGTTTTACTCCCTTCAATCTGAACTCAGTTGCTGAGGTCGAGGAAACTTTGGAGGCATTATCTACACCGCTTCAACTGGACTTGCCAGTACGCCCAGTGCGATCTAACGAAATTGTAGATCAAATAAAAGCAGTCAACCCCAAAAAAGCTCCAGGTCTTGATAAAATTGACGCCAGAGTAGCTAAGGCTCTTCCAATGGCGGCATTCTGGCTCTAGTCAAGATATTCAATGAAATTATGCGTCTGGCATATTTCCCAAAGGAGTGGAAATGTGCTCAAATTGTTATGATTCTAAAGCCCTGCCAGCCTCCCATCTCCATTGCATCTTATCGCCCGATTAGTTTGCTACCAGTATTCGTGAAAATTTTTGAAAGAATCTTTTTGAGCAGAGTTTTGTCATTTGCCAGCGTGACGTCCCAAGTTCCAGCGCATCAATTCGGTTTTCGTCCGAAACATGGCACGCCTGAGCAAACTCACAGAGTGGTGCAACACATCTTAGACTCCTTCGAGAATCGTCGCTACTGCATGGCAGCATTTTTGGATGTCAAGCAGGCTTTTGACAGAGTGTGGCACGAAGGGTTACTACAAAAACTTAAATCTGCCCTTCCTGCTCCTCATTATGAAATCATAAAATCATTTCTTGACAATCGATCTTTCAAAGTTATTGTGAAAGGTGAACTCTCGGAACGACGGACCATTAAAGCTGGAGTGCCGCAAGGTAGCGTTCTATCTCCATTTTTATTCACCATTTTTACTATGGACATGCTGAGGTCGACGGGCAGTTCTGAGCTTATAACGGCAACGTATGCTGACGACACTGCCATTCTTACGTCTTCCTCCAGCGTTCAAATGGCTGCTGATACCTTGCAGAACCAACTGGACATTATAGCAACTTGGGCGAAACGTTGGAACATCCAGCTTAATGGTGACAAATCATCCAGCGTTTTATTCTCGTTAAGGAAAGACCCAAGTCCTGCCCTTACTTAAAATGGAGAGATAATTCCAATGAAAACATCACACCCGTATCTCGGAAATCACCTCAACAAAAAATTGTGTTGGAGGGACCACATTAAAATAATAACAGCAAGATGTAGAACCAAACTTGGCAAAATGGAGTGGCTACTTGGTAGAAATAGCAAGCTATCTTTGGATAATAAAAGAATTCTATATAAGAGTTTAATTATGCCTACTTGGTCTTATGGCATTCAAATCTGGGGAACAGCTGCCAAGTCAAATATTAAAAAAAATCAAATTTTACAAAACAAAACTTTGCGCAAAATTGCAGATGCCCCGTGGTATATCCGAAATCGAAACCTTCACAAGGATCTAGGCATTCCCAATGTGGGTGATGTATTGAATAAGCTTAGCGACAGTTACACTGATCGCATAAAGAACCATCCGAACTCGCTTGCATGTGCCCTGGCCGGTCATAGGCCAAGAAGACGCCTAAAACGCCTTCATCAAACGACCTCAGAAGGCGTATCATATCATAGAGTCTACTTGATTTTTTAAATATTGTACATATATAGAGTAATCTAAATGATACCACACAAAAGGTTTCTTTAAGTGTATAGTGGCTTACTTTTCATAAATGTTGGATTATAACCCATACAATCAAGGGTTGATTTCCAATAATAAATATTCGGGGGAAAAAAAAAATATACATATATATATATTGATTTGTTGTCATTTAAGGTCTTTGAGCCTGCTTTACGTTACTCATCACCGAAACGTATAAAAAGTCTATGAGAATGTAAAGAAAGGGGATTTTTATAGTTGGGATGTTCCGCAATGAGTTATAAAGGCGTGATAGAGCTTGGTGAGCGAAGCAAGTAGGGAGCGGAACCACCTAATTCGTTTTGTGATTTATTTCAATATCAAAATTCATTATTGAAATGTTTTAAGTGTAGTTCAGCAGATAGACTGAAAATTATGGCCTACCTAAGTTAACGAATATTGTTTCAAATAATTCAAGCTATCTACATATATCCTTCAATTGACACAATAAATTGCAGGACGTTCATTGCAGCCTAAAATACTTTTAATATTCCTGAAGCTTCGAACACTTAAGAGCTAAATACACACGACATATTTACATGCAAGTTACATTTTTATTAATATAAAAAATAAATCTTCTTTGTTTTCTACAGATTTCGATGATTTGTTGCCTTTTTGTTGCTTTTTTTGTTGTTTTCCTTATATTGCTTATCATATATCATGAACACACGGCGGCGTTCTCTTTGAGTTTTGTTTGAAAAAGTATTTACGATAATAAAATTTGCATAATGTGCAAATAATAAATATGTACATATACGTATGTGTGTGCGTGTGTGTGTGTTGGTGTATGTGTGTGTGTTGCAAGTAACTGTATTTATGTGAGCATAAATTGTGCAACATTTGTTACAGACAACAGGGAACATTGAGATAACTTATCAGCACCCAAAGTGCACACGAGGGGCACACAAAAATTTTGACTTTGTCGCAGGGGGGGGGACCCTGAAATTTGGTAGTCAAAGTTCAGGGCAAAGCTTTAGAAAACTTTTCTTTGTTGTCTGCCGTTTAGTTAGGCATAATGCGATAATAGTGTTGGCAGCTTTAAGTGTTGCAAAACGGATTTATGTAAGTACATTTATGGACAGTGTCTGAAACACAAATTGCATTTGTTACAATTGAAAACTTTTTTGTGGTACGATTACAATTATGTTCTAGTTTTCGGGTAAGTTTTCGAAAATTGTTGGAAAAGTTGCGTTGGCAAGGTGGGGTTAAGGTTAGTTTGTAAAAAGTCTATGAGATGATTTAGTGGCCATCTGCACAGTGGGACGAAGGCTATGTTGAAAAGCGAAAAATTTAATTTTGGTAATTACATCTTTGCTTTTCTAAAAATATTGCGAAAGTAAAAAAAACTGAATTTAAGCAATTTTTGAGAATTTATAATTTTTTTTTACCTTTTTTTACCCTTACACGCACTATATTATATTTTATGTGTTGCGATTAATGTATGTACTCAATATTAAATTATAACCTTGTTTAAATTTGTTGTTTTCCAATAATATATCAAATATATATGAACAAAAAAACAAATTCTTAAAATTTTTCAAAACACAGTTCCTTAAATGAGCTTAAAGGTTGCAACATATGATGGTAAGTCGAAAATAAAAAATGGCGTACGTAAAGTCGGGCGCGGACGACTTTGGGATACCCTGTACCACTAGCTTGCAATAAAATCCTGTTCCTTCACAAAAACCAAAAACAGAAGAATTTTTAAGCAAAAATTTTATTTTTGACCGATCGTTCCTATGCGAACTACGAGGGTATTCAAAAAGTAAGTTTCCTGGTCTGGCGTTTCTCTTGTGCACCATCTAGCGGCCTCGCACTGAACACAACATCAGTGTTGAGTCTATCGATAAGAGCGGCACTGGTATTGGTGACCGAAAATAGTTTTTTCAGCAGTATAAACACAACAACCATGGAGCTACCATTGCAAAACGTGTCCAATTGTGAATTGCGTGCAGTTATTCGTTTTTTAACTTCAAAAGGACTGAATATTAACAAAATTCACAGTGAACTAGTGGAAATTTATGGTGAGAATTGTATGAGTGTGCAAATGGTGCGAAGATGGCGCGCTGATTTTATCGCGGGACGCTCAGAAGTTCATGATGACAGCGTGCAGGACGTCCAAAAACAGCCACTACGGACAGAGCTATTGAAGCTGTTCAAAAAATTATTGAAGAGGACAGACGGCTGACCAGCGATGATATTCTCGAATTGATTCCTCCTGATATTGAAATTGGCCGAACTTCAATCTTTTCAATTTTGAAGGATAAGCTTGGTTACAGTAAAAGTTTGCGCAAGATGGGTCCCACGCCTGCTTACCGAAAACCATAAACATCAACGAATAGTCGCTGCTCAAAAATTTTTTGAAATGGTTAAGAAAGAAGGCGATAGTCTCTACTCACGCATTGTGACGGGTGATGAAACGTGGTGTCATCATACGAATCCCGAAACAAAGCGTCAAAGCATGGTTTGGAAGAAACCAGAAGAAAGTGCTCCAAAAAAAGCAAAAATTCAACGTTCTGCTGGAAAAATCATGGCCACAGTTTTTTGGGACGAGTTGGGTGTTTTGTTGGTTGATTTTTGGAACCTGCGAAATTTTAAATAAGCTTAAAAATGCCATCAGACGAAAACGTCAGGAAAATTATCCAAAAAAATCTTAAAAACGTTTTTTTGGACCGATTGTTCCTATAGGAGCTATATGATATAGTCAACCGATTTCAATAAAATTTAATACACTGCTAAGGAACTATAAAAAACTTACAAATACCAAATTTGGTCCGAATATATTAACCAACAAACGAAACACAACAAATTTTTTTCAAAAATCGATTTTTCGGAAGATCGGCCCTATGGGAGCTATATGATATAGTCAACCGATTTTGTTCAAATTTGGCACATTGCTTAAGTGCTCTAAAAAATTTTAAAACTCCAAATCTGGTTACGATATCTATATAAAAAAACTAAATATAGCGAATTTTGCTTTAAAAAAGTTATTTTGGCTGATCGGTCCTATGGGAGCTATATGATATAATCAACCGATTTTAATGAAATTTGGTACAGTACTTGGGAACCATAAGAATACCAAATTTGGTTACGATATCTTCATGAACAAACGAATTATCCATCTTAAACCTTTTTTTTTGTCGAGGTCGTCTCAAACACCCCTAAGGGAGCTATATAATTTATCCCCGATATGGAATAATATGGGATCTAATGTGAAAGTTTGATTACTCTAGCTCTTACCATCTCTGAGATCTAGGCGTTTAAACGCACATACGGACAGACGGACGGACGAACGGACAGACGGACATGGGTATATCGACTTCTCTAGTCCCACTTATCATATGTTAGGTAACTTTGGGGTGTCACCGACGGCTCCTTCTATATGTTACATATATTTATTTGGCTTGCACAGACTTAATATACCCTTTGTACCATACGGTACAGGGTATACAAATTGTTAAAAACAAAAAACAGCTGTTAAATATTTTTAAGAATTAAACTATAATGTTAATATTGAAAATAAAGAAAAAATTTGCAAATTAACAGAAACTATTCAGGGTTCGAAAACTGATAATTGAACGGCTCAACTGCCAAATCGATTAAAACCATTTTTTAATTTTTTTTTAATTTTAAAGGGTCAAAATGTATAAATCTAATACTGATTTTCGATTAATAAGTTTCTTCACTTGTCAAAGATTTAACTCCTTTATTCTTACAGAAATTATAGTAAAAATAGCACTATATTCCATTTCATCGCTCTTTTTTAAAGTTTTTTTTTTTTGATCGTGGTGTATATTAATAAATTGTTTTTAATAAGCCAAATAATTACTATCATCAATTTAAATATAGAACTTCAATTCTTTCATGCAATTAATATTTAAATTATTATATTCCTCAAAATCATTAGATAGCATCTCCGTTAAACAAATTAAATTGGGATAAAGAAAATAAGAGTATAAAGTTTCAAAACTATTCGGAAATACCAAAAAACAGACCGAAAATACTCCAATACCATAAATCATCTAAAGTCATGATTCGATTTAAATAACTATAAATTTAATTACAATAAATAAATAAATAAATAGTAAAATAAGCCTTTACAATAAACTGCTTAAAAGAGAAAATATAAATCCTCTTTATTTTTTACCTCTAAAGTCTTTCTCAACGTAGACCCCGAAGAGTTTCAACTAAAAGCATAAATAAATCACAAACTCATGTTCTGCTATTTTGAAATTGTTCACTTTTAAATTGCTTTTAATTACCCTTGAAGAAATCTTCTCTCCTTTTTTTGTGTCTCCTCCATATTTATTCATATGCAAATATGCTGCATATGTGATGACACTCACAACTAGGTGAGCACAAGTGCCCACTTCTGGAGGGGACTCAGTATCTCTTAATATTCTTGCTGCATTTGCTGAATACTTCAAGATCCCTCTGCCTGCCTGCCCATATAGATGCAAATGAGTAGACCGAAAATAAAGAGAAATCAGCAACGTATATGTTATAAGATTGTCTTCGTCTCAGACTAAAATATTCGTCGTTTAGACGACGGACGACGGCAGGCGAAAGAGTCGTGTCAAACTGACAGACAGAAGTAAAAATATGATTCATTGTAAACACTCAGAAATACTTCCGTTACGCTGAACAGCCCATGAAATATTTATAAACACATAAATGCAAAACGGTGAAAGACACGGAGAGCGAGTCGGAGAGGGGTCGGGTTGAGATGACACTTGGTTGCCCAGTGCAGCTGAAGCTGAAGCAAGTGGCATGCAACAGAAGCCAATGTTAGTGTTATGATGACGACGATAACGACGATGATGATGACGATGATGAGGATGATGACGTCAACTCGTCATCGAAAACACAGCAAACTTCAAACGAAAACGAAACGTGTTGCCACTTTAACTGCCATTTAAATACATTTCGCAGCGTGGCAGCATTCTGAGCCTCAGACAAAGGCCAAAGAAAGACATGAAAGCCGGGCCATAAGACGAGTACTACTCCAAGATGCAGCCCAAGACTCGGAATGACATTTATTGGCCGCATTATTTCAGCGCCAGAGCCTCCAGAAGTCCACACAGTCCACCGTCCACACATACCAGAAAGCAAGTGGCAAATGTTGGCACTTGAGCAGCTCACAACAGTGACGTAGATAGAATTTTGGTAGTGGGGGTGGAGATTTAAATAACCTCTCTTAAGTACTATAATCATTTTGTTGGTAGGAGCACTTTTATATTTTTAGGCTATTTTGGGCAAAGGCTAGCAGTCTGGGACTATAGTATTATTTTAGTAAGAGCCCAAAAGGAGTTAAAAAAGTACTAAAAATATTGAGAATTAAAAAAAAATATCGAAAAAATCCTTCAGAAAAATATAATATTTAAATAACAAGAAATTTAAAAAAATTAATTTCTCTACTAAGTTTTAAACAACTAGAAAAGATTTGATCACGCCTCTATCGCTTATCGCTTTCACTGAAATTTTGTGAAAATGAGTTTCAAATGATGATCTATTAAATACGAGAGAGTCTTATATGGTCAATGAATACATATATTAACATTTTATTAGATTACAATATCACTTCGAGTATTGAAAATAAATTAAAAATAAAATAAACAGGGGTACCACAGAAAACCAATTCGATTCAATTTCGATACAATTCCAATTCTTGGTGCCACAGACATGGCTAACAACGGTTTTAAGCAATCCAATTCGATTCAATTTCGATACAATTCCAATTCTTGGTGCCACATACATGACTACCAGCGGTTTTAAAACAAAATAATTTTTTTTTAGTTTTATACAATACAATAATAAAAATTTGTATATTGTTTCAAAAAGTAAAAAGAAGCTTACCAAAATATTCAATTATCGATAGCTGAAAAATAGAAAATTAAAAAAAAAATTAGATTGGTAAATATCGGCAAGTTATTTCAAAATTGTATTATTACAATCGACTTTAGGATACCCTGTACCACTAGCTTGTAATAAAGTCCGATTTCTTCACAAAAAACCAAAAACAGAAGAATTTTTAAGCAAAAATTTTTTTTTGTCCGATCATTCCTATGGGAGCTATATGATATAGTCAACCGATTTCAATAAAATTTAACACAATGCTTAAATACCTTGAAAAAGATCTGAATGCCAAATTTATTTCAAAAATCTTTACAAACAAACAAAACACATTGAATTATGTATAAAAAACGTGTTTTTGGACCGATTGGTCCTATGGGAGCTATATGATCTAGTCAAACGATTTGGATTAAATTTAGTACAGTGCTTAGGAACTATAAAATACTCACGAATGTCAAATTTGATCCCAATATCTTAACAAACAAACGAAACACAACAAATTTTGTTAAAAAATCGATTTTTTGGCCGATCGGTCCTATGGGAGCTATATGATATAGTCAACCGATTTTGATCAAATTTGGTACAGTGATTGGGACTTTCGAATACCAAATTTCGTTACGATATCTTCTTAAACAAACGAATTATTCATCTAAAACGCTTTTTTTTTGTCGAGGTCCTCTCAAACATCCCAATGGGAGCTATATAATTTATCCCCGATATCAAAAAATAAAATAAACTTGCCTCCTATGGAATAATATGGGATCTAATGTGAAAGTTTGGTAACTCTAGCTCTTACCATCTCTGAGATCTAGGCGTTCACACGGACGGACGGACGGACAGACGGACATGGGTATATCGACTTCTCTATTCACCCTGATCATATTTTAGGTAACTTTGGGGTATCTCCGACGTCTCCTTCTATATGTTACATACATTTTCGGCTTGCACAAACTTAATATACCCTTGGACCATACGGTACAGGGTATAAAAAGGTATAAACGAATGGTTTGACAGAAGAAAGGCCGAACTATGCTTGTTAGCATGCAAACAAAATAACAAAATTTTGTGTTGCTAAGGTAGCGCAGTGCGAGTTTCTATTTGTGCATTACTTTTTCCGCAGTTGTAATGCAGATTTTCGGCAGATCACTGCTTTTCTATTTGCCTCCGCTTACAATCAATTACGTTTTCTGCGGAGGTAATGCAGTATTTCGGCAGACCGCAGAGGCTATGCGCCGCTGGCCGTTAATCAGTTGCGCTCACTCAAACCTAAAAATAGCCACCGCTGTGAGCAGTGCCGGTTTGGTGCTGAGCGCTAAGCGGTGCGGCTGACGCTGTGCGTTGCTTGTTGCTGCGATTCACAAAAAGTCGCTGGTTCTTTTATAGATAAGAGCAGAGCGCAAACCAAAAATAAAAATGCCACTTATCATTACGATTATTTATCGCTAGACTTATCGTTACGGTTATCGTTATACTTTTTCAATGGTGCCTCCCATACAAACCTAATTTAAGACGTTGTCACGTCAAAAGTATATGAAAAATATGTTTTACTAAATGCTAATATTTAATTCAATTTGGTTTTGATTTTTAGGATTCTTTTTCCTTTTCAAATAAAAGGTTACATTATATTCAGTTATCGATAATTCGAAAAATAATCGAAAATTTGACAAAGTAAATAAATGCACTTGCTAAATGTCGGCAAGTTATTTCAAATAAATGGTTAATCATATTTTTTAAAACTATTTGTTTTTTTAATTTAAACAATTACAATGTAAAAATCACAAATATAATCGTATTTTAAAAATATGTTTTAAAAAACTAAATATTTTTTATTAAATTAATTATTAAAGTTTTGTCTTTTAGTAAAAAATAAAAAACCAAATGTGATGTTAAAAAAAGTCTCCAAAATATTACGTTATCGGTAACTCATAAAATAATCGAAATTTTGAAAAATAAATTTAATTGAAAAATATCGAAAAGTATGCAAAAATGATCAAAATCGTAGAGATCGATTATAATAGGATTTGCTTTACTGTTTCAACGCAGTTTATTTAATCTTCAAACTTATCGAAAATGCATGAAGCATTTTCATGAAGCTGAATCCAATCCCCATCCCCCACTTTCCACGCCACTGCCTCACAATACGATGTGCATGATGATGTTGTTTTCAATAATGACAACGTCAACGACGACGACGACGGCTATGACGACGTCTGGGATTTGGCTGCTGCCCGGCATTTCATCAACAGCCAACAACTTTTTTTTATTTTTAAAGTGATTTTTGCATAAAATATGACAGGCGTCTCAGTTTAAGCCACAACTCAAGTTGAAAATCACCGGCAATTGCATGTCAAACCCAATCCCAATCCCGATCCCACAAACGGCGGGCGAATGATGCAATTGCACCGACAATTTATCAGCGCCTGGCAGCGCCTACTTAGTTAAAACTTTTGCCATGACCACGTAGCTGTAAAAGTTTTGCAGCTTCTGTTGCCTCCGGCACCAACCAACACTATCCAACACTGTCCCCACAATCCTCTATCCAACCACCTCTCGCTTTTGCCATGCAAATGTCAGACCAGGGAACATGACGCGGCGCTAACGAGGACAAGCGTTTATGTCAAAATCCGATACGTGATGCATTTAGCGAGTTAACTTGGCTAGCTGTTACTTTGGCCAAAAGCAGTGTCTACCCAACACTGTAAACCAGTGTGTGCAGCATTGTTTTGGCCATTTGCCGTGTGCAGTGGAGTTTGCACCACGGTGCAGCTGCCTTTTGCCCGAATGCAGCTTATCTTGTTCAAGGCGCTATTTTAAATGCATTTCGTTGCAGGCACAGGATTTACATGATACGCCATTCTTGGCCTAATTGGATGCTGCCCGAAACCCTTGCAAAATGCAAAGCTATCAAAAGCTCAAGTTTGGTTGTGTCTAATGGTGGAAATAGAATAAAATAATGGCTAAGAGAGAGATGTTGTCTTAAAGGTGTAAGGTACAAACAAAATATTTAAGCAGATTGTTAGGTTTTTAAGGTAGTTAAATATTAAATAAAAAAGGGGAAGTTTAGGTAAATCTTACAACACTGGAAGGACAAAAACTTTGAAGAGAGTCAAATATGGGTGATAGATCCGGGAAGGATTTTACATTTTAAGATATGCTTATTTTTTATTTTGAATAATGTTTTTGAAATCAGTTTTCACATGTTCGGAATTTAATTAAAAGTAAATTTTACAACACTGGGAAGGACAAAATCTTTGAAGAGACTTATATATGGGCAATAGATCCGGAACAGGTGTTACATTTTAAGATGTGCTTATATTTTATCTTAAATTCCGTTTTTAAAATTACTTAATAGATCCTCGAATTTTATTTATATTTTCAAAAATTAATAAACCATTGTTCTGGAAGTATGTACGCAGCAGTCAAAAAAGTATCCTTACAAAAACAAAAAATTATTTTGCTATTAGAACGATTAATATTATTTCACATTAATTTGTGTAGAAAATAGTGGCTCTTAAAAAAAGGCAGAGTATTTGGTAAGCCCATATTAATATATATATATTTTTTTATATTAATTTCTCAATACAAATAGTGGGTTTTTTTAGGTTTTTTTTTTATTTACTACTATATGATGAAGATTAATATTTAATTCAATTTTATTTGTATGGCTCTTATCGCTCCTAATAAGCTAATAATAAACAATTGCTACCCGACAAATTTTTCGTAAATTTAATCGTTGGTTACTCAATGAATTAAAATGACGAAGATGATTAAGATGATGAAAATTATGAAGATGATGGAGAATATGAAGATGGTGAAGAAGATTAATATGATGAAAATAATGAAGATGATTCAGATGATAAAATTGATGAAAATTAAAATAGTGATGAAGACGATGAAGATAATGATAAAGATGGAGACGAAGGTCGCTTTCAAAATAAATTAGTTTACATTAGTTTTCACTGCGAATAAAAGCAGAAAAGTAATTCTCACAAAAAAAAAAGGGTAACACTGATTTTTTCAGAGACGTATATGAAGAATATAAATAGTATGAAGAATATAAAGAATATAAATTATATAAGGATGATGACAATAATGAAGACGAGGTTAATAATGATTAAAATTATGATGATGAAGATGACATAGATGATAAAATGTTGAAGATAATGAGGATGATGATGTATAAGGTAGATGAAGAATATGAGAAGTTTGTAGAGTAGAATTTATCGAATTGTAAATTAAACCGTTTGTTACTCAATATAAAAAGAAAGAATATGAAGATGATAAAGAGGATAAAAATAACGAAGATGATTAAGATGATGAAAATTATGAAGATGATGAAGAATATGAAAAATATGAAGATGATGAAGAAGATTCATACGATGAAGATAAGGAAAATAATGAAGATGATTTATGATGATGATGAAGATGACGAAACTGATGAAAATTATGAAAATTTTAATAGTGATGAAGACTTTGAAGATAATGAATAGGATAATGAAGATGGAGACGAAGGTGTTAAGGATGATGAAGATGATAAACAACATGAAAAAACAGATGCTTTCAAATAAGTTAACAAGCAAACTTTTTTAGCGTCATCTGACGAAAAATTTTGAAACTTGGTTTAAATCTTTTTTTGGCACAATGTTATGGTTGTTAAAATAAAGATTTCAAGGAAATTATTGTGAAGTACTATGCACTATTATTAAATGCATTATAAAAACACTTAAAAAATCAATGCGGATCAAAATTATTAAAAAAAATGGCGTACATAAGTCGGGCGCAGGGATACCTGTACCACTAGCTTGTAATAAAGTCCGATTTCTTCACAAAAAACCAAAAACAGAAGAATTTTTAAGCAAACATTTTTTTTTACCGATTGTTCCTTTGGGTGCTATATGATATAATCAACCGATTTCAATAAAATTTGACACAGTGCCTAAATACCTTAAAAAAGATCTGAATGCTGAATTTAGTTCAAATATCTTTACAAACAATCCAAACACATCGAATTTTTTATATAAAACGTTTTTGGACCGATTGGTCCTATGGGAGCTATATGATATAGTCAACCGATTTTGATCAAATTTAGTACATTGCTTAGAAATATAAAAACTCACGAATATCAAATTTGGTCCCAATATCTTAACAAACAAACAAAACACAACAAATTTTGTTAAAAAATCGATTTTTTGGAAGATCGGCCCTATGGGATCTATAGATATAGTCAACCGATTTGGTTCAAATTTGGCACATTGCTTAAGTGGTCTAAAAAATTTCCAAAACGCCAAATCTGGTTACGATATCTTTATTAAAAACGAAATATAGCGAATTTTTCTTTAAAAAGTTATTTTGGCCGATCGGTCCTATGGGAGCTATATGATATAGTCAACCGATATTGATGAAATTCGGCACAGTGATTGGGAACTATAAAAAACACTTGAATACCAAATTTGATATCTTAATAAACAAACGAATTATTCATTTACAACTTTTTTTTTGTCGAGGTCGTCTCAAACACCCCTATGGGAGCTATATAATTTAACCCCGATATCAAAAAAATATAATAAACTTGTCTCCTATGGAATAATATGGGATCTTATGTGAAAGTTTGGTAACTCTAGCTCTTACCGTTTCGGAGATCTAGGCGTTCAAACGGACAGACGGACGGACAGACGGACATGGGTATATCGACTTCTCTATTCACTCTGATCATATTTTAAGTAACTTTGGGGTATCTCCGAAGACACCTTCTATATGTTACATACATTTTCGGCTTGCACAAACTTAATATACTCTTTGTACCATACGTTCAAACAAAAGGGTCACCCTTTATTATCGCAAATATTACCACACCAGGCTACATTTGTTATTTTTTTTAAAAGAACTATAATTTACATTCCTAGATTAATTGCTTTGGAGCCTCTATAAATAAAAGTGACAACATGTCTTACTGAAGACTAAAAGTTTATTTAAAATTTTTCTTATTTTACGCCGTTTATATTTTTTAATAACAAAAAAAGACTGCAAAGATGTTCTGGTTCCTACGGCGAACCTGAAATTTCATTAAGCCTTTAGTGAACCAAGTAAAGATGACGCAGTTGACGAAAACGCAGATGATTGATACTCCAGCTTAGTTGTGAACAAAAAAGCAATTTAAGTTTAGTACTTCAGCTTCTAAGGCTTATATGCACTTGTAGGCATAAGGATAATTATTTTTACTCTATAATCTTCAGCTGATCGCTTAATAACTTCTCGGAAGCCTTTATTATCCAATCCCGAAAATAGGCAGCATCAGCATAAACACCTGGTGCACTTGGGATACCCCAGGAAACGATACCAACTAGCTTATTATCAAATACCAGTGGACCACCTGAATCTTGAACGCCTGCATCTTTTCCCGGCGATGCAGCACAAATCATATCCGGGGTCACATCCTTCTTCATGTGCAATTTATTGCATGTTTTAGAATCAATAATGTCCAAATCAACTGTTTGCAGTATGGAGGAGGGTTTACCTGACGATGTCAAGCCCCAGCCCGTAACTGTTGCTATGGAACCCTTTGCAGGACTTTCATTGGCCAATGCAATACTTTTTGCTGTAATCCCATTAAGATCGATGGAGGATTTGAGTAATACTACGCCAACGTCGTTAGTAATCTTCATTGAGTCAAAGTCTTCATGGGCAGTATAATTTTCAACTTGGAAAACAGTTCCTCCACAATCACTATAAGTGGACCCAACGCGAACTGTCAAGGTCTTAGCCTCATGGCCTTTGATGCAGTGGGCTGCAGTTATGATGATTCTTTCATTGTAGATGGTGCCACCACAGAATGGTTGAAAGTTGCTTTGGATCGAGACTTGCCAGGGAGCATTTTCTATTCGTTCATCTTGGCCGCCTACGATGCGAGGATGGTGCCGCATACGATGGGCATTTAGTGAGCTAATTGCCAGGAAAAGTATCGAGACCTTGCAGAACATGTCGATGGTTAAGGTAGAAAATTCAGAACTGAGCCATTGAGTAAACAGAGAAGCCCATTTATAGCCGGGTTTTTGTAATTTAAAAAATCAATTGTTTTTACATAGACAACCTTATCAGTAGTGCACATTTTTTAACAAATTGGATTAGCTGTCATGTGGCAAGTAGATAAAAATTATTTATTTTCCCAGATAAATGCGATTTATGTGTTTAAATCAGCGTTAGACATACCTCTAGCTCGCGGAGTGCCGAAGTCTTGACTTAAGGTTGACATGAGACCATGAAAACTTTTCCAATCGAAAATCAAACCAATTACACATCTCGCATAATTTTAAGCAATAGAAAAATATAATTTTTTTCTTTTATCGTTTCGTAATATTTGCGGTAATATAGGGTGACTCCATATGGGTAAAGGAATGTGCAGCGTGTTTTTTTTAGAGGTTCACAACTTTTAGTTGGCAACATTGCTTTACCTGACAACCAATTTAACAGCTGATAGTTGCTTTTTGTTGAGTTTGGTTTGACATTTCATTATGGATAGACTTACACCAGAGCAACAGTGGCAAATTCTTGAAATTTTTTATCAAAATGAATGGGCTAATTTTTTTCGTTAGGGCGTTTCAATATAGCCAGGTTTTACCCGTCTATAATATTATCAAAAACATGAATCTGATGAAAATGATAAAGATGATGATAATAATGATAAAAATTATGACTATGAAGATGATAAGGATGACGTAGATGATGAAAATGATGAAGATAATAAGGATGATGAAAAATATAATGGTTATGAAGAGTATAAGGTAGATGAAGAATATGAGACGTTTGTAGAATAGAATATTGACGAATTGTAAGTTAAACCGTTGTTTACTCAATATAAAAAGAAAAAATATGAAAATTATGAAGATGATGGAGACTATGAAGATGATGAAGATGATTCATATGGTGAAGATAATGAAGATTTCAGATGATGAAAATAATGAAATTGATGAAAATTATGAAAATGATAATAGTGATGAAGTCGATGAAGTTAATGAAGATGATGACGAAGATGGTGATGAAGATGATAAGAAGACGACGAACAATATGAAGAAGTAGATACTTTCAAACAAGTTAACAAACTTTTGTGTAGTTTTAATGTATAAAATAGTTGTTGACTTCTTTCAAAATTTTGAAACTTGGTGTGATTAATCTTTTTGGGCCAATATTACGTTATCATTGTTAAAATAAAGATTTCAGGAAATTTTTATGAAGTACTATGCACTATTTTTAAATGTATTTTAACAACACTTTAAAAATCAATGCAAATCAAAATTATTTAAAAATAATATTCGATTGAAAAAAAAATTACGTCTAGAATAGTTGTTCCTTAAAATGCTTAGAAAATTACACATAAAAAAAAATTTTTTAATTTTAATGAGTTGCGGTTGTGAAAAAAAGGAATGGGCGCCTTTATAAGGAGAGTATTTTATATCAAAATCTCATAAAATTACCAGAAAACTATGAACTGTGAGGATTTTATTGGATAAATAATATTGTAAAGTACCTATGTAATTTTTTTTAGTATACACAATATTTTATTTCGCACTAACTTAATATTTTTTCAAACCTTCAAATCATATTTTTATTTTGATTTGATTATTTATTTTCCTAAGGGCTCTAGAACTCCTGGAACCGTATTGACGGTCAGTTTAAAAAAGTGCCCAAAAAGTATGTTTTTCGAAAAAATCTCGAAAACGGTTCTTAATGATAAAGAAATTAATGCATTTTTCGCGTTTCTCGACCAAAAATAGCAATTAAAAACCCTTTTAAACGAAGGTTCACTCGATGACCCTTAAATTTGTTAACTAGTGTAATTTATTTTGATATACCTAGTTGAGGAAAGTAAGTTCAATAAGTCCCTCGATTTCATACATTTTTTTGTCACTCTAATGCCATAATCTATTGTATATTCATTACAATTTAATAACTAAGCTAAGGCAATTAGAACATTATTGTGTTTTGAATTGAATTTCAAAAAATTTTAACTTAAAATATAAATTATTCTTTTATATGTAAATATTGTTCACTCTCCATTTGTTCTGAAATAATAAAAGACAAAAACTTAAATAATTATAAAACAAAAAGAATTAGAGAAAAAAAAATTTCAGTCTCAGACAAGGTTTCAACATCATCAAAGACATAAATGGAAAAATGTTGTTAGGAAGATACAGTTGGAGCCATCCGTTCTCTATAAGCGCCAATAGTGCCGGAAGTAACATCAATGTTATATCGATGCATCGATATTATTTAATTTTGGCAATCATCGATATTTTTATTTAGATATTCGATTATCGAAAAATACCAAGTCTACGGGCGCATGTATAGCATAAAAATGTTGACATGATTTTATTTAATAACACATAATGAATGGATCTCAAATTAGTTTAAAGATAATAAGACTGACAATTCTGGCTGGAACAGAACATTTTTATACCCTGTACCGTATGGTACCAAGGGTATATTAAGTTTGTGCAAGCCGAAAATGTATGTAACATATAGAAGGAGACGTCGGAGACACCCCAAAGTTACCTAAAATATGATCAGGGTGAATAGAGAAGTCGATATACCCATGTCCGTCTGTCCGTCCGTCCGTGTGAACGCCTAGATCTCAGAGATGGTAAGAGCTAGAGTTACCAAACTTTCACATTAGATCCCATATTATTCCATAGGAGGCAAGTTTATTTTATTTTTTTGATATCGGGGATAAATTATATAGCTCCCATGGGGTGTTTGAGACGACCTCGACAAAAAAAAAGCGTTTTAGATGAATAATTCGTTTGTTTATGAAGATATCGTAACGAAATTTGGCATTCGAAAGTTTTTTATAGTTCCCAATCACTGTACCAAATTTGATCGAAATCGGTTGACTATATCATATAGCTCCCATAGGACCGATCGGCCAAAATAACTTTTTTAAAGAAAAATTCGCTATATTTCGTTTTTTAATAAAGATATCCTAACCAGATTTGGCGTTTGGAAATTTTTTAGACCACTTAAGCAATGTGCCAAATTTGAACAAAATCGGTTGACTATATCATATAGCTCCCATAGGTCCGATCTTCCAAAACATCGATTTTTTAACAAAATTTGTTGTGTTTCGTTTGTTTGTTAAGATATTGGGACCAAATTTGACATTCGTGAGTATTTTATAGTTCCTAAGCACTGTACTAAATTTAATCCAAATCGTTTGACTAGATCATATAGCTCCCATAGGACCAATCGGTCCAAAAACACGTTTTTTATACAAAATTCGATGTGTTTTGTTTGTTTGTAAAGATATTTGAAATAAATTTGGCATTCATATCTTTTTAAGGTATTTAAGCACTGTGTCAAATTTTATTGAAATCGGTTGACTATATCATATAGCTCCCATAGGAACGATCGGTCAAAAAAATTTTTGCTTAAAAATTCTTCTGTTTTTGGTTTTTTGTGAAGAAATCGGACTTTATTACAAGCTAGTGGTAATAGGTATCCTAAAGTCGTCCGCGCCCGACTTTACGCCCTTTTTTTTAGGATTCGTAATTAATTTTGAAATGTATATTATGAAAATATAGTTATCTCTTGATTTGTTTGTTAATTCAAGGTTATTATTTGAAAAAATACTTAACCAACAGATGTCAAACTAAGAATTAATTTAAGCATTCAAAAAAGTAGCCACTACATGAGCTTCGATGTATCGAAACATCGACGTTAAAAAATATCGTAGTTTCTCTAGCACTAGCGCCTGGTTCTTCAAGATAAAAATTTAATCGAATTCTGAGACGGTTCCATTTCCAAATTTTGTATTTTACAGTATGGGTTTTACGGAATTAAGGTTAATACATTTTACAGATTTAAAAGACTTCAATAATAACTGCTAATAGATACAAATGAAGATATATAATTTTTTTTTATATTGTGGAGTCTTTAATAATTTATTATATTGAGTGGTTAAGTTGATTCAGTTTGGGTTTAAAAACACTAAGTAACCTCGAACATATTGTAGATCTAATACTTTAAAGAATTGTTTTAATCTTATCATAATTTTAAATAAGACTGTTTTCCAGCCTACCCGCTAATTTGTAAATATTCGTTAATTATTTATAAGGCCCACAAATATTTTAAACTAATCATTCAAGCACTCAAAGTTCCTCTTCATCCAATTAAATTCCAAAGCTTCAAATTTTCTACGTTTTAAAACCTTATCTCACTTCAATCCCACCATGTTATTTTCTACCCAGACAGTTCTTTAAAAATAATTCAGGAATTTGCATTCTCTTTCCGTTTACTTTATGATAATCAACTTATTCATATGTGAGTTGACAGTTTAGCCTCGAAACCCGAAAGGCTTTGAATTTGATTAGCTAAATTTGCAAACCAGAAACTCGCAGACAGTCTTCCAGCTCTCGCTCTCTCTCCCGTCTCTCTCTTCTTTCCCCCTCTCCTCAACTTCTTATAAGCAATCACATGTTCTATAGCCATTTATCTTGATTTGTACAAACCTAACGACGTTTAAATGTTTGTTTCAACCATTTTACTCCATTCGGACCATCACGTTCCTTTTGCCACTTGGCTCGTCAACGTTGTTGTAGTTGTTGTTGTTCCTGGTGTTGCCAATGTTGTTGTTGTTGTCCGGCCATGTTTATGCTTGAATAATGTTGACAAAATCGTTTGCAGCCGCGCGGAAATAACAGGGACTAAAGCAATGAAAAAAAAAAGAATTGGAGAGAAATAGAGAAACAGAAAGGAAAGCGGCAGAAGAAGTGCAAAGATACAACCAGTTACAAGCCATAGACAACATGCAACACTGCAAAACACTCTTTGCCAACTCCAGGTCCAGTTCCAGCTCCAACTGTTACTTCAGCAACAATAACAGCAACATCAATGCACAGTGGTCGAAGTTGTATGAAATCAGTGAAAAAAAAAATACTTCCTATAATGACTAAAAGATTTGGTTCGCAGTTTTCTTTAAGTTTCACCGCTGTAGTCACAGTTCCTAATACTAGATTTAATTCTTAACTGTAATTTTAACCATATAGCGATATTAGAACTGGATGAAATTACCATTTTCGGAATAAAGACATGAAGGTAAAGGAACGGATCTCAGTTGGGATAAAATGATACCCTTGGCTCTTATGTACTTATTTTAATTTCCAAAGTTCTCATTTAATTTTGCCATAAGCCTATCTCTAGTAACATAAATCATACATGCTTATAAATAAACAATTTAGAAATGAGTCTCTTAAATTAAATAAATTTTGAAACATTTTTTATTTGCTACTTACAATATGTTCCAGGTTACTCAAAAAAAATGTTTAAGCTCAAACTCAATAAGCCTAACCACCCAAGTAACAGGACTAAAAAAGGGCACTTCTGCCCCAAAGAGTATTCTTAAATATTGTTTTTGTGTAGAGGCAAGTGGGGTGCAAACAAAAAATTCAACCTAATGGATTTCTGAGTGTATATTTAAGAAAGAAACCGATAGTCAAAAAGTCTTTTTGACCGCCGCTAGTTTTAGATCCTCCGATTCGAGAACGCGTGTTTTTCTGTTCAGTATAATTTAATTAAACAAATTGGTACCTTAAAAGTTTTATTTTAAATTTTTGTGTCACCAAATTTTAAGATTTTCTCAAAAAAAAAAATGCTTAACAAGTCGATTTGGGGTGAATACAGAAGCTCGATTTGAGATGAATCCGGAAGTATTGAAATGTGCCAAATTACTATTTTGAATATCATTTTCAGCACGGATATTAAAAATTTTTGTGTCATGATACCGAGAACTTAAAAAATGCAAAACAAATCACCGCAAACCGGTTGAAAGTTCCAATGATTAGTTGGAAATGATGAAGGCAGTGAAAATCGATAAAAGGATTTTTCCTGGCCGTTAATTATTTTATATTACCCAAAAATAAAGAAATAAAACGTTGCGATGAAACTTTATGGCGGTTTTTATAATATAATTTTTGGGCACATCTGAAATTCCGAATTTACCAATTTTTGCTCGGAGATCAATGTACCGGAAAAAAAATTTTGGTATATATCTGAAATTTTTACACAATATCGCGAATCAAAAAATTCCATATCAAATTATGAAAATGAATTCGGCACGGAATTCAACTGTTTTTGTTTTAAAAATCTAATTAATCGATCCCCGTAGACCGGCTTAAAGTTCTGACGATATGTTGGAATTCCTAAAGACAGTGAAAATCAACATAAGTGCTGTTTCAGACGATTTTCCTTTAAAAAAAAACATTTTTCAGACCATTTCACTAGGCAACAATTATTTTTATTCCAGATTCACTAATTTTAATAACACATTGAAATAATCTTTAACCTGGCTTTTTAGATAACTTCCAAAATACCTAGTTTTAGAGGTTCATTGTCCTCGGACTCCGATTCGGGAGTAATCATGTCAAGAGCCCCACAATTCAGCATTTGCAGAAGGCAGTGAAATTTATCAATAGAAGTGCACTATCAGAAGATTCCTCATTTGTAAAAAAATGAAAAAAATATATATATTTTTTCAGACCATTTCACAAGACAGCAATTATTTTTATACCACATTCATTTATTTTAAAGTTTTATTCCTTCTTTTTACAAAATAAAAGAAATAGAATGTTTACAATGAAATTTTATGTAGGTTTTTTTTCATTTTTGGATTCTTTCTATTTACACCACAAAAAATTGAAAATCGCGAATTTGGAATATATCCTTCGAAGATCAATCTATTTGAAAAAAAAATACTTCGTATCAATCTGAAATTTTGACACAGTGGAACTATTCAGTAACCTAAACGACTTAACTTGAATTTTTGAAAAAAGGTCGATTTCACTTTATACCCTGTACCGTATGGTACCAAGGGTATATTAAGTTTGTGCAAGCCGAAAATGTATGTAACATATAGAAGAAGACGTCGGAGACACCCCAAAGTTGCCTAAAATATGATCAGGGTGAATAGAGAAGTCGATATACCCATGTCCGTCTGTCAGTCTGTCCGTCTGTCCGTCCGTCCGTCTGTCCGTCCGTGTGAACGCCTAGATCTCAGAGATGGTAAGAGCTAGAGTTACCAAACTTTCACATTAGATCCCATATTATTCCATAGGAGGCAAGTTTATTTTATTTTTTGTTATCGGGGGTAAATTATATAGCTCACATAGGGGTGTTTCAGACGACCTCGACATAAAAAAAGCGTTTTAGATTAATAATTCGTTTGTTTATAAAGATATCGTAACGAAATTTGGTATTCAAAAGTTTTTATAGTTCCCAATCACTGTACCAAATTTGATCGAAATCGGTTGACTATATCATATAGCTCCCATAGGACCGATCGGCCAAAATAACTTTTTTAAAGAAAAATTCGGTATATTTCGTTTTTTAATAAAGATATCGTAACCAGATTTGGCGTTTTGAAATTTTTTAGACCACTTAAGCAATGTGCCAAATTTCAACAAAATCGGTTGACTATATCATATAGCTCCCATAGGTCCGATCTTCCAAAAAATCGATTTTTTAACAAAATTTGTTGTGTTTCGTTTGTTTTTTAAGATATTGGGACCAAATTTGACATTCGTGAGTATTTTATAGTTCCTAAGCACTGTACTTAATTTAATCCAAATTGTTTGACTAGATCATATAGCTCCCATAGGACCAATCGGTCCAAAAACGCGATTTTTATACAAAATTCGATGTGTTTTGTTTGTTTGTAAAGATATTTGAAATAAATTTGGCATTCATATCTTTTAAGGTATTTAAGCATTGTGTCAAATTTTATTGAAATGAGTTGACTATATCATATAGCTCCCATAGGAATGATCGGTCAAAAAAAAATTTTTTGCTTAAAAATTCTTCTGTTTTTGGTTTTTTGTGAAGAAATCGGACTTTATTACAAGCTAGTGGTACAGGGGTATCCTAAAGTCGTCCGCGCCCGACTTTACGTCCGCCATTTTTTTTTTTTAAAAACAATTTTTTCAGACCTTTTCACTACACTTATATTTATTTCAAATTCATTCAATTCGATGTACTATTCAACCTTTTTTTACAAATTGCGATTACATTTTATTGGGGATTTTATCATTTTTGGATACTTCTGGGTTCATTCCAAATAAATTGACATCCCGAACTTGACATTTTTGCTCGGAGATCATCTACCTAACAAAGAATACTTTCTTTCGAAATGAAACCAGAAATTTTAACACAATGGAACTAATTCCGTAAGCTTCAAACTTTTGCATAATAATCATCTATAATCTGTAGAAGTTTAGTACACGGCTCAGAAGATGAATACAAAATATATTTTTTTCATATTGTCTAAAAATTCGTTAAAAAAAACGAGATTTCACGAAAATCAAGTGAACTTGAAAAATGTGGTAAACAGACAGAGCATATGCTTGTAAGCAGCAGACAACGGTGACATTTGCTCCCACAAAATTTTACTTAAATTTCCTTATTTCGTGCCCACGGTGCAGGGCAAATCCAACTCCGACTCGTGCGACTTTGCAGACAAATTGTCGCTGCTTGGGTGCGAAAATGTTGGCAAAGTGGCAATGACAATGACGTCAAGTGTTGTAGTTGTTGCTGTTGCTGTTCTTGTTGTTGTTGCAGTTGTTGCCTTGCTTATGCCACTTTGCGGCAAGCAGTCTAAACGTTTACTAACGGTAACTCGCCGCTGTTATGACAAGTGGCCGCGCTCCCGCCAACACTGCTTAGCCCTGGCTAAGAGAGTGAAGAGCGGGAGAGAGAGTAGAGAGAGGTGGAGTGGGGACCGGAGAGAGAGTAACAACCATAAAGCAAATTGATGATAAAAAGTTGCCGCCATAGTGGCCAACCTTTGTGTCGTTGCCAGTTAAATGTTGGTAATAAAAGTGAAAATTCCTGTCATCGTGTGGTCTAGTGCACTACCGTCAGTTGAGTAGGTGGCAACTCTGGTTGGAGCCATGATTCCGTCGAGTGTCAAGTGCAGCCAGATGGTTGTCGCTGTTGTCTACACTCTCTGTTAAATTATCAAGAAAAGTGTTGATGAATTGCTTAAAGATGTGCTTTAAAAACTATAATAAAGTTTTGTGAAGGGGGAATTAGTTTTTTTTTAAGATCAAGTTTTTAAAGCTGCTTAAAGAGTTAAAATGGCTAAGATTATTTACTTTTGTTCTATATATTTTTTACGAAGCTAATAAAGGCTCAAAGATAAGGTTATCGAAAAAAAATTCAAGTGGTATTGAATGGCTACCTAGCGCCTTGTTCTTAGTTAATGCCTAGATTTCCAGGAAGTGTGCCGATAATAGCCATTAGCGATGGTAAGCCTATAAACCAAATAAATTTTAAAACTTCTTTCACCTCCTAAGATCAAAAATGACATAATAAGAAAAATCGCCAAGAGAGTAATCAAATTATTTTATTATTCTTTGGATAGTTAAGGATAGACCTCGCATTAAAAAAATCGCTATAGTGGGTTCCCTAAAAAGAAGCTAAAGATGTTGTAACTAGATTTTCCATGATAGTTCCAGAAGAGACACTTGTTGCTTCTACTAACATATTCTCTTTAAATAAGAAGAAAAGTTGTCTCAGATTGTTTAAGAATATTTAAATTTATTCAAAGACCTCAAAATAACACGCATAACAAGTATCTTTCTAAAGCAGTTAACTCTTGGAATAAAGCCATTTTTATGCCAACATCTTAACCGTTTCTCATATAATTTTGTTACCAATGTCTCAGGCCTTGGCCAACTCAATCGTTCAATAACGATATTGCTTTGTATTAAACACACCTGCGACATTGTCATAACCATTACCGATGTTTCGATTTATGTGCAATTTTTATTATCTTCATTCCCAAATCGAGGCACAAATTCAAGCAGCTTTTTCTTCATATAAAATAGAATTAAACAAATGCTGTAAAAAGGGGCAGAAGTGCCAGGCCAGGCCAAGTAGCTCAAGTCTGATAATAAATTACCACTGCAACACTTGAGTGTGACCAGAGTTCAAGGATTGGGTTCTAAAGACGCCGCCTTTCAGCAGGCAAATAATAAAAGCAACCGCAAAGCCACGCGTTTGGATCATTAAAAGAATTGTGCTCCTGATTGAAAAAAGTTGTAAATTTTTTTTCTACGGCAGCCCTGGCGCAACATTTTGCAATGGTTCATTGTCGCTCTCGGGGCACTGAGCAATTGATAAATTTAATGGCGTTACGCATGTCAAACTCGCAAAATCCTTAAAAATGTCAAATTGGCAGCGCAGCCAAATGAAATAAATAAATAAGAAAAAAAAAACACCGAAAAAGGGCAACAAAACATAAACAGGAGTAAAAGTAAAAAAAAAGAAAACACAAGAAAAATGAGCAAAAGTTTGCACTTAGTAATGAAGCATCAAAAAAAGTGGAAAAAAACAAGAAAAGCTTCAGGAACTAATGGAAAAGCTTTCTTATATGCAAAGTGTAAGTTGTCAGGTGACGTAAATATATTGTGAAAAAATAAGAGGACTATGATAGATGTGTCCTTAAGCAATACAAAGTGTTTGGTTTATTTAGTTTGAAGATTGATCCCTACAC
>JBAMAX010000974.1:0-18437 GCA_037043745.1 Chymomyza amoena | reverse complement strand
GGGCAAATCCAACTCCGACTCGTGCGACTTTGCAGACAAATTGTCGCTGCTTGGGTGCGAAAATGTTGGCAAAGTGGCAATGACAATGACGTCAAGTGTTGTAGTTGTTGCTGTTGCTGTTCTTGTTGTTGTTGCAGTTGTTGCCTTGCTTATGCCACTTTTTGCGGCAAGCAGTCTAAACGTTTACTAACGGTAACTCGCCGCTGTTATGACAAGTGGCCGCGCTCCCGCCAACACTGCTTAGCCCTGGCTAAGAGAGTGAAGAGCGGGAGAGAGAGTAGAGAGAGGTGGAGTGGGGACCGGAGAGAGAGTAACAACCATAAAGCAAATTGATGATAAAAAGTTGCCGCCATAGTGGCCAACCTTTGTGTCGTTGCCAGTTAAATGTTGGTAATAAAAGTGAAAATTCCTGTCATCGTGTGGTCTAGTGCACTACCGTCAGTTGAGTAGGTGGCAACTCTGGTTGGAGCCATGATTCCGTCGAGTGTCAAGTGCAGCCAGATGGTTGTCGCTGTTGTCTACACTCTCTGTTAAATTATCAAGAAAAGTGTTGATGAATTGCTTAAAGATGTGCTTTAAAAACTATAATAAAGTTTTGTGAAGGGGGAATTAGTTTTTTTTTAAGATCAAGTTTTTAAAGCTGCTTAAAGAGTTAAAATGGCTAAGATTATTTACTTTTGTTCTATATATTTTTTACGAAGCTAATAAAGGCTCAAAGATAAGGTTATCGAAAAAAAATTCAAGTGGTATTGAATGGCTACCTAGCGCCTTGTTCTTAGTTAATGCCTAGATTTCCAGGAAGTGTGCCGATAATAGCCATTAGCGATGGTAAGCCTATAAACCAAATAAATTTTAAAACTTCTTTCACCTCCTAAGATCAAAAATGACATAATAAGAAAAATCGCCAAGAGAGTAATCAAATTATTTTATTATTCTTTGGATAGTTAAGGATAGACCTCGCATTAAAAAAATCGCTATAGTGGGTTCCCTAAAAAGAAGCTAAAGATGTTGTAACTAGATTTTCCATGATAGTTCCAGAAGAGACACTTGTTGCTTCTACTAACATATTCTCTTTAAATAAGAAGAAAAGTTGTCTCAGATTGTTTAAGAATATTTAAATTTATTCAAAGACCTCAAAATAACACGCATAACAAGTATCTTTCTAAAGCAGTTAACTCTTGGAATAAAGCCATTTTTATGCCAACATCTTAACCGTTTCTCATATAATTTTGTTACCAATGTCTCAGGCCTTGGCCAACTCAATCGTTCAATAACGATATTGCTTTGTATTAAACACACCTGCGACATTGTCATAACCATTACCGATGTTTCGATTTATGTGCAATTTTTATTATCTTCATTCCCAAATCGAGGCACAAATTCAAGCAGCTTTTTCTTCATATAAAATAGAATTAAACAAATGCTGTAAAAAGGGGCAGAAGTGCCAGGCCAGGCCAAGTAGCTCAAGTCTGATAATAAATTACCACTGCAACACTTGAGTGTGACCAGAGTTCAAGGATTGGGTTCTAAAGACGCCGCCTTTCAGCAGGCAAATAATAAAAGCAACCGCAAAGCCACGCGTTTGGATCATTAAAAGAATTGTGCTCCTGATTGAAAAAAGTTGTAAATTTTTTTTCTACGGCAGCCCTGGCGCAACATTTTGCAATGGTTCATTGTCGCTCTCGGGGCACTGAGCAATTGATAAATTTAATGGCGTTACGCATGTCAAACTCGCAAAATCCTTAAAAATGTCAAATTGGCAGCGCAGCCAAATGAAATAAATAAATAAGAAAAAAAAAACACCGAAAAAGGGCAACAAAACATAAACAGGAGTAAAAGTAAAAAAAAAGAAAACACAAGAAAAATGAGCAAAAGTTTGCACTTAGTAATGAAGCATCAAAAAAAGTGGAAAAAAACAAGAAAAGCTTCAGGAACTAATGGAAAAGCTTTCTTATATGCAAAGTGTAAGTTGTCAGGTGACGTAAATATATTGTGAAAAAATAAGAGGACTATGATAGATGTGTCCTTAAGCAATACAAAGTGTTTGGTTTATTTAGTTTGAAGATTGATCCCTACACTGGGAGAAAGACCGGAGTGAATAACTTTTTAATAACTTGTAAACAAAAATCAAATTTTTTTGCGCAAGGCTTAGAATGTGTTTTCGCCCTAAACACAGATGTAAGAGATATTTGAAGAAAAGAAATATCTAAAATATTATACATAATGATCACGGTCAGGTACATCAATCAAAGGTAACGCCATCTGCTGCGACATTATTCGTTTCTCTCCGAAAAATGAGCGAAGGTTCAATTTTTATATGGTAGCTTTACGTAAAAGTGAACCAATTTTGATTAAACTTCACACATACGTATGTTTAGACAAATATAAAATTAATACAAAAATTTCCCAAAAAAAAACTTTTTTATTCAAAAAATTACTTAGAAAGATTATTAATCCATCCTTATAATATAGCCATAAATTTAACGGATAATAATCAAACCTATAGAAGACTTAATAGATTTTATTTCCCTGATCTGTCAAGCAGATTTTAAATCAGAATTTCTTATTATTAATGATTGTTTTTGGACAGATTGTAAATAAAAAAATGGCGTACGTAAAGTCGTGCGCGGACGACTTTGGGATACCCTGTACCGCTTGCAATAAAATCCGATTCCATCATAAAAGACCAAAAACAGAAAAATTTGTAAGCAAACATTTTTTTTGACCGATCGTTCCTATAGGAGCTATGTGACATAGTCAACCGATTTCGATCAAATTTGACACAGTGCTTTAATACCTAAAAAAAAGATCTGAATGCCGAATTTAGTTCAAATATCTTTACAAACAAACGAAACACAACGAATCTGTAAAAAAAACGTTTTTTTTGGACCGATTCCTCCAATGGGGGCTATATGATAAAGTCAACCGATTTTGATTAAATTTAGTACAGTGCTTAGGAACTATAAAAAACTTTTGAATGCCAAATTTGGTTAAGAAATCTTTATAAGCAAACGAATTATTCGTCTAAAACTTTTTTTCTTCGATGTAGTCTGAAACACCCCTATGGCACCTATATAATTTAACCCGGATATCAAAAAAATAAAATAAACTTGTCTCATATGGAATAATATGGGATCTAACGTGAGATTTTGGTGACTCTAGCTCTTACCATTTCTGTGATCTAGGCGTTCCAACGGACATACGGACGGACATGGGTATATCTATTTCTCTAGTCACCCTGATCATATTTTAGGTAATTTTGGGGTGTGTGCTACGACTCCTTCTATGTGTTACGTACACTTTAGGCTTGCACAAACTTGATATACCCTCCTTTGTACCATACGGTGTATAACGATTTTCAACAGGTTTGTGATTTTTATTTAAAGTTTGATCGTAATTGCCGATGCAGTGCTCTTCTTTGTGTCCCTTTGTAAAATTTATTGCATCATAGCCTTATCATAAATATTTACATAATTTCAATAGCAATATTTTACACATCTAGTAGGGATATTATAAGCTTCCTTCAAGTATTTGCGCATATACAATATTTACATTACTTATTATAAAAAGTTTTAGTTTTTTCGTAAACTTTAGCGCTCTGAACTAGAGAAGGGATAGAAGAAAAACTTTTCTTCTTTGGAATCTATGGATTCGGATACAGCTGCTTGAGGGATTTTTAATTAAATTTTTCTAGAACTATGAAATTTATTAACAATTATATCATTCAATTACGATAATCTCTCATATAAAGAAGATTTTTATAGGAAGATTTATGCTTTGCTTTAAATTTCAATTACACAAGCCAACATGTCTAAATATTACAATATATTTCGTAACTTCGAATAGCCATAACATTGCGGAAAAAATTTAAAATGATATCTTGAACTTCCAAACTAAAGGGTTAGAGTGGTAATAAATTATGTAACTGGAAAGTAAAAAAAAGTAGGAAAAAATTCAGTTTTTCGGGTACAAAGCCTCAAATATCTTAAAATCCTGATGTGTTGATCAATTTCTGACTACAAATTCGGATTCATCGCAGATTACTTCGGAAATGATATTTAACTTTCCAACAACTGACATCAACCCGGTATTTGTAGAGCTGAGTTATCGATGTATTTTAGCGTAGGACAAATACTTCCTTCAATCGAATTTCAGGAAAACATTGGGAAAAGAAATATTTAATTTATCAAATTTAAAAAGTTTTTTTTTCGAATATAGATCCGGAACTTTATTCAAGGCAACACATATTTTTCAATATAAAGATAAAACCGTCTAGATCTTAATATACCACTAGTAAGACATCTCTATGCCCCACTTATTATTATTAGTATTAGAAGTAGTAAGACATCTATGTAAATTATTATTATTAATTTATTTTTTATTTCAGATAACTCCCAGAAGTTATGGAAAATGCAAGCATATTGCTCACAACTTATTACCCTAACATCAAAGCTACAGCTATAAGCTAATTAAAACTCAATTTTGAATATGCCAGATTCAGATTCTTTTTTAGTACTAAAAGTATACGGCCTTTAATAGACTATTTTTTTCAGTGTATAAAAATTCAACGCAACATTTTCGTTAAGCCCCGTAGCCAAAAATCGTAGGCCAAATCTAAAAAACTTTTAATGCGACAATCATTAATCCTGCCAAAGAGACAACAGAAACTTGACAAAAATAAAATTAATTGATTTGATGCCAAATTGTGAAATTGATTATACTCTGGCAACTAAGCAGATGAAATAGCCAAAATGTCTCAACAAAGTTTTGGTAGAAAAGTTAGTTTTGGAAGAAAAAATTCCTTAATTCCTACAACTTTATAGATCCGCATAAAATGAACGCAAATTTTTTTTTAAGATGTATTGATGAGAAGATTATAATTGTGCACACCGTATAATGACGTGGCTATCACATAGTGATAAGTTTCAACTCGATTTGTTTACGCATATGAAACACAATCGGTACCACACTTTGATTTTGTATGTTCATGTATGTAAAAAAGATATATGCCAAAACCATGTCAAACGCCGATTTAGCAACTATCGGAATTTAGCCAAAACTATTTGTACGAACCTTCCACAGAGCATAAGAAATACACACACAAAAATGTAGTTTGAATATAGTCTATAAAGGATACAAGTAAACACATAATTTCCATTTTATATTTATATAGATAGATATATTCTGGTAGAGAGGTAGAGCTCTGGCGGAAAGAGAATGGAACATGGTGTCCGGTTGTTGCATCTCCGGAGCACACTGGCCGAGATATGATCCAAAGCGAATATCTGAACTCCTGCATTCCATAAAAACAGGACTAGGATGTTGGTAGGCGTAGTAACGGGCACTGCAGCTTAGACAATATGGCTGAGAGGTTGCTCGTTCCCCATCAGCGATTACTGCTGCAGCTGCAGAGATGAGGAAGAGACAGAAAGCATCCAACACCTACTATGCGACTGCCCGATGCTTCTTAGAAGACGAACCCAGTTTCTGGATAAGCTTTTCTTTGGGGATATGGGTAGTCTAGCCTAGGTGCCCATAGCGGATCTGGCTGCTTTCGTCCGAATCCTCAGAATGGTTCAGCAACATGAGAGACTTGGGCGACTAGGGATGTCCTATGGTTTTTGATCCTCCGCCACAATCCCTCCCTTTCTTTAATTCTTTTCGTCCCACTTCTTTTAATTAAGCAACACAATGGACCTCATGGTCTCAGGGTGCTCTCTGACACTATCCGAGCTGCCTATACAACCTAGACCTAATCTAATATTTTGGCATCAAAAACTAAAAAGTAGTAAAGACATGCATGCAGTTCCAAATTCACAGCCGAGCTACGCAAAATAGAATACCTGTTGTTACTGCTGGCGCCATCTAGCGGATTTATGCTGGCGTCATCTTACGTAAATCATATGAAAGCGCTTATTTATTTGTTTTTCTGCATACGCGATCGCACATCAATATTTCGCGACTATTTTGTCTTAAATGAAGTTTGTTCTATTACGGTTTTGATTTTCGTTGCTGCCTACAGGACTCAAAAATAAAACCATCAAAATCCTTGTTTCGTAAACAAAACTTATAATTGGCTTAAATTTTTGAAGTTACTCAAAAAAGATTTTCCTGATATGCCTCTTATTATTTTATTTGCTTTAACTAATATATGCAAATACTTGCGCTCTATGCCGAAAAGTTGGCAAACTTTTCTAGTTTGAACTTCAAGTTCAACTTGAAGTAAGACTTGGCATAAAATTGTACATATCCTGACAAAAAAAAACAACGCACAGCAAAAAGCGGAAACGCTTAAAGCATTAAAGGATGTGAAGCAACAAGCTTAATGTTTGCCATGGCCTAGTGGAGTCCTCCTCGTATGGGGATCTCTCACATATAGGGGTGGTGGCTGGTTGTGGGTCGTGTCCTGGTGCAGAAAAGTGGCTTTTTAAGGCAAGCCAAAGTGTGTTTATTCAGCTGTGACTTAATTTCATTTTACATTTGCCGCATGCGACTTCAACTTCATCTGGAGCCAAGCAGATGATGATGAGCTGCAAATATGTAGATACTTATGTTAGGATGCAGCGTACATGAAGAGATTAATGCCGTTGACGTCTGTCGTCTGTCTGTCAGAAAGAAGAAAACTTCAGTTTTTGTGGTCGTCCTAATGATGTTTACCAATGATGATAATGACGACGATGATGATAATGTGTTTTGACTTGCGCCAGTGCAAAACTTTTGTAGCATCCAAAAATTTTGCTGCATGCCGTCAAAATAAGCTTAGGCCAAAAACTTTTATGACTAGACTGAGAGAGTCCTGTGAGTCCTCTGAGTCCCAGAACAAGCCGTCAATATGCTAATGTAAATGCATTGGGCGGAAATTGTTTAGCTATAAACTTATTTATGTGTATTTGGCAAGTTATAAATTATGTAAAGCAGCGCCAGGTACCAGAACTTGTTATTGGAAGCTGGCTTTAAGGCTAATTTTTGAAACATGATTTTATGCTACCAAAAATTATGTTTAAATTAAAGTTAAGTTTAAGTTCGTTGGAATATTTGAAAACAATGAAAAGTCATAACAAAACAGTTTTCAACTAGTGGGGTATAACTTTCAAGCCCAAACTTTGTTACGTGTTTTTTGTGTTTTTTTTTTGTATTATATTTTTAGCCATGTGTTAATCCGGTTTTGGTGAAACATTTTATTTTGCATTCTAAGTCCAAATATTTTTTATGTCCACTTTAAAGTTTATTTTATATGGTCTTCTAATTTTTATATAAAAGATGCTCAAAATATTTTAAAGAACCTTTTTAAACATCGCCTTTAATGTAAATATTTTAATTTAAACAAAGCTAGATTTCAACAGGTGGGCAAAATATGGTACACTATCTCGATAATTCACAGGATTAATCTGATCTGGTTTAATCTTTGCATTGTAATGCGAAATATTATTTCAGATTTTTCATTCTAATAGGGTCGGCCTTTACAAATAATATATAGTAGACCGTTTTATTTTCACAGGTCCGGATTTCAATCCATGCAAGGGGCGGAATATCTAGAAAACTCATTGAGTTAATTTAATGCGAATTCTTCAATTATTCTTATAGATACGATCTATATTTTATTGCCTAATATTTAAATATTGCTTTGCAATGATTCAAACTGAACTCTTCTTATAATGATTCTTTCAAAACAACAATTTGAATCGCTTGATAATAATATTTTACTTACAAAGTTTATTTATTGTAGACGCAAACCCATGTTTAATAAAAAAATTTAGTATGCTCATTATTTATTTATTACTCCTTAATAAGATGCATTTTTTTTTCTAAATTTAAGATTGTATCTATCATGATAAAAAAAATTCGCGTCAATATCTTTATGCGTTTAGAAGGTATGGCTTATCAAAAAATAGTCTAAAAATGAAAATCCCGATATTCAGCTATCGATAACTCGATAAATAATCGGAATGTTGCAATCAAAATTTGACGTGGTTACCATTGGCTATTAGTTCTAAAAGTGTCCCGCTTCGCTTATTTTCGCCGATATATTAAAATCGTGATAATATGAATACGATTAAGTCAAAATTATTGAAGTTACAAGCAAAAAAAGTCGAAAAAAGTGGAATCCGAAAATCAAAATTTGCAGTACCCAAGAATAAAAATCTCAAAAACGCTTAAAGGAAATTAAAAAAAAATGTTTTTTTCGAGTCAACCCAAAATTACAAATTATTTATTTATTACAAATAAAAATAAATAAAATTAATATTCAGAGTTCACTCGACGACCCTAAAATTTTTAAGAAAGTTTTATAGAAATTTCGGAATTTTTATATATTTTTTTTCGCAAGTAAATTCACGCGAATTCTTAAGCTTTAGAATTTTTTAAATTTAACATACGAAAAAAAATGAATTTAATTTAAAAAATATTTATTTTTTATATTTTAGAAAAATGTTTTTTTAGATATTTGATTTTAAAAAATAACTTGTAAATTTTTTGACTTTTGCTTTTTTGAACAATTTTTTTTAACGTTTTTTTCGAATTTTAAGATTTATGTCTTATTAAAAAAAATTGTATCGGCTTGTCAAAAAAAAGTTTAAAAAAACATAATAATAATTCGATAAAAAAACTATTTTAAATTTTTGATTTAAAAAATATATTTTTTATTTTTTAATTAAAAAAAAATTGTTTTTTATTTTATTTTGCTTTCTTAACAATTTTTTTAACCTTTTCTTTCGAATTCAAAGTTTTTTTTTCTTTTCTAAATCCATATTGGCTTAACATAATACATCATAATAATAATTCAATAAAATTATAAAAGGAATTTTAGAATTAAAACGTTCTTTGTTATCTACGTAAAACTTATCTATATCGAAAAGTTCGACCTAAAACATTCTTTGCTTACTAGGCTCATGATCTTCCGGCCGTATTAGTAACAAATTAATCGAAAAGTTTTAAATCAAAAGATCTAAGAAGAGATTACTTTAGATGATAAAGATAAATATCAGATAAATCAGTATTGAAGATGAACCTCGACTTTTAAAGCATAATAGTTGATGGTTCGCAAGTAATTAGTGCAAAACTAATAACAAATAAGCTATTTTCGGGTGATTATGGTTTCATATTAGTTCATTAATCACTTACAAATTAATACAATCCGAATATGATAAGAAAAATTGTTGAGCATACTTATGATAGCTTAAATAAAGAAGAGATGATGAGATTTTAATCTAATTTTTAATTTTAGTATCTTTTATAAGTTATTTTATGTTTTTCTTAAATAAAATAAAGATGCGATGATGAGGTTATTTGATGGGATTAAAATTAAGAAGAGATGATAAGGTTATTAAATGAGATTTCAATTTTTAATTTTAGTATATTTGATAAATTATTTTATGTTTTTCTTGATAACTTTCTTGAACTTTTTAAGATAACTCTCATAATATAAAAAAATTAAAAGCTTTTTTAGTAGCAGATACTTTTAATTTCAAATGAGAATTAAATTTCAAGCACTTTAATAATGAGATGAAAATAGTTGATATTATGATGTTTTTCAATGTTTTTAATTTTCTTCAAATAGATGAATTTATTTTAATAAAGTGAGCTACATAAGTCACATTTAGAAAGTCTAAGTTTTCATCTTTTAACATAAAGAAACTAAAAACTAGAATAACTCTTCATTAAAAATCTTAAAGAGCTTCCAAGTTTTGCACAGCTTAAAATCAAACTTAAGTTAACTCCATTGCCATGGAGGCCACTTTAGCAGCTTTTCCCCAAGTCAATTGGCTTTCAATGTTTAAGCTTTTATCTAATCTCTATAAACAATAAAAAATTATGCATATGATTGCCATAATTGCGTTTGTATTTGTCTATTTAGATGTATCTTTAGCTCTTAACATTGCCAAGAACAGTCAACAAGGGATAAAGGGATAAATGTTTGCATTCGCTGCGAATGCATTTGAACTTTCAAGTATCTGGCAACGTTCTGACTGATTATGTTTGCATTATGTCTTCCCTGCTCTTCCGCATTTGATTTGTAGCTAAGCAAAAACAGCAAAAGAGGAACAAATAGAAGAAAAAAGAAAGCAGAAAAAGAGATGAAAATGCATAAATAAATACTACATATAAATATTAATTGCTCTGGCTTTGATGCATGACCAGATGGATGGATGATGGAAGAATCGCAGTCTGTCAGTTGCGGATTTGTTTGTTTGCATTCGCTTCAAGTGGATTGCTAGCTTTATGAGTTGTAGATACTACACATTATATATACATATTGCAGATAGTAGATACTTAGAAGCATCTGATGATGTTGTGGATGATGCTGATGATGCTGATGAGTCAATGGCATTTGGCTCATTGCATTTGAAGTTTAAGTAATTGCCAGAAGAAGTCCAATCAAGGCGCTTAAATTGTGCGTTTTATGCGCTAAATGAAGCGTTCCTTTTGAAAAGACACAAATTACTTTGATATTTGTCGATTGAAATTATTTAAATGAGATAATTTGTGTATTTTCGTGAGTATTAGCAGGGTATGATCAGTAAATGTGTATATATAGTGCGGACAAATATCCAAAATATTAGCTTTGATATTTTTTTGAGCATAAGTTTTCTCACAAGATCTTTTCTTGAAAAAAAACGATACTCTGCAAGCAGCTGATGTTAGTTAGGCACTTTTGCCATTATGACTTGTTAAGAGGATTGTTTGCGTCGTTACTCGAGCACTTTTGCCTTCTTTGGAAATTGATCAACGGTATGGGAAGCATGTTTTTAAAAACACAAACTAATTTGTTTGTGTATTAGACTCACATATGCCCAAAAATGTAGTTCAAAGACTTTTTCGTTTTCATCTTAAAATCCTTTCATAAAACACACTTTCAAGTGCATTAGTCTACATAGTATTACAAAGAAAATCTCAATAAGTTGAGAAAAGAAGAAATTAACAAAAAACCTCATACTCTCTTTTCAGATCTTCCAATTTAAAGCTCTTCGATGAATTTCTTACTAATCTTAATCTATAAACTACCTGTGGCTAATTTTCATCTAAAACTCCTTTCATAAAAAACACTTTCAACAAGTTAAAAAAAGGTAATCAACAAATATCATCATCTTATCTTATCTCTTCTCAGCTTATCTTATCTCATTTCATTCTCTTGAAAATCGCGATATTTTTTTTATCATTAACTATGCTCGTTAATAAATTGACCGTAATAAATTTTCATAAGTCTTACTACGAAATTTTAACTTCAAAATCGTGATCATCTGCATCTTAGTTAATCTTTTACCTCATCTTCTTCACATTTTTAAATCTTCACTTAAATTTTAAGTTAAGATATGTGCATACGAAGCTACGTTTTTATCGTAAGATCATCTCATACTGCCAATAATTAAAATGTGTCAATTGCTTTTTGAAAGATTTTAAAACTTTTATTTGGTGTTTTTTTTATTTTGTTCATAAAGATTTATTTTATATGCAGCTAAAGCTATTCTTATTTAAAAATACATATAATAAATCTTATTCGTTTTATTAAAATAAATCGAAAAATCCCATCGTCTCGCTTTTTTTTAATATATTAAAATTATAATAATGCTACTTGAATATTAAAAATATCTAAAAATAACACGACTCTTTCAATTCTCATTTTCACTCAAATTAAGTGAATAATAATTTTATTTGGAAATAACTTTTACCAAATCTCAAGGCGCATTTACATTTTTAGGGTAAAAAAATTTTTTTTAATAGTATATTCACTTATTTTTTTAAAAGTTAGTTGGACTTATTCCTGATGTCTCTTCGATTGGAACAAAAAGATCATATTTTCTTCAATTTATATATCAATTAGACCCCATTCCTTTTGAATTACTATAAAAATAGTTGAATATGAAATATATGAAAAGAGTTCAAATGCCTATCATCTCAAATAACTATCATTATCTCATCTCATCATAAATGCCTATCATCACTTTATTTTATTTCATCTCATCTCAAACACCTATGATCATTTCATCTGAAATCGCGTTACAAAAATTAAAAAAATAATTTTTAAATGCAATTAGGTCTAAAATGTATCTACATTTTTAATTAGCCTAAATCCTTTTGAATTGCTATAAAAATTGTTAGATTATCTCATCTCAACTGGTCTTATCTCATCTCAACTATACAAATTGTTGAATAATGCTATAGCAAATCATCTCATCTCATATTCCTGTCATCATCTCATCTCATCTTACCACAAATACCGATGACCAGCTCGTCTTATCTCATATAACCTAGTCTCATCTCAAATTCATATCATTATCTCATCTCATTCAATCTCATCTCATTTAATCTCATTTCAAATACCTATTATCATCTCATCTCTTAAAAATATCACGATCTTTTCAAATAAAATAAATTTTTATGAAAAATTTTATAACTAAGTTACACGATTTTTATTCCTTAAAATCTTCAAATTTTAAAGTTATGTTCGTTAAATTTACTTTCCAACATTTTTTTTTTAAAAGAAGAAATACCTTTAAAAAAATGAAAGCAATACCCATTTTTACAAGACCTTTTTCATTAAGTGCTAATTTTAATGAAGATTAAAACTTTAACATTTAAATTATTTTTAAGCTTAATTTACACAAAATTAACTCTAACTTGCCTTTATGTTTAACGAAAAATTCGCTATTAAAAACGGAGTCATAGTTTCGTTGAGTAAGCCATTTTTTTTGCAATATTATCAAGCCCAGCCTTGCTAGATGAAGACTTTTTCATTGAAAAAATGTCAATCCTTTTAAAGTAAGTTTAAAGATTTTCTGGTCACAGTCATTCACAGCGACCCAATTTCCATACAATATGTACATATGTATGTAGACACATGCCAGTCTGTATTATTATACCACTCCTTTATATACATATGTATCTATATACATATTTATTCCTATATATAGTCGGCCATAAGGAGCACGCCTGTCTCTCTATGCCTTTTCGATGGCCAAACAATATGCAAAACATCTTGACACACACAACAAAGAAAAAAGATATCTTATAAAGTATTCTATGTATTGTCATACAAAAGCTCAACCAAAGCAACGAACTCGCTTTGAAACCTGAATGGAGTTTTTATTAAAGATATCAGAAGGAAGTGTGGTCAGGAGGAAGAGAAGTGTAGAAAAAGATACATTCGTCAGAAAGTAAGGCAAAAATGTCAAATGATAAACTATTGTCTGCGAAGAATAGAAGTATTGTTATGAAAGTGTGAAAGATTTTAAAGTTAAATAGAAAGTTGCTTAATATTAAGTATGCGAAGGGTTGGATAAGTTTTATTGTACAAGGCAATTTATCTAAACAAATTCATTTCAAACTAATTACACTATGCAACAAAATTTCAAAATTTTCCTGATCCCGGCTTCAAAATAGTTGATCCCTATGTAAAATTTCACGCTGAATTCAAATCTGCTTAGAAAAATGTTGAAAGTAGAACAGTTTTTGAGATATCGCCAAATTTGCATTTTTCATGTTTTGAAAAAAGGTTAGTCTACTAAAATACAATTTTCTCTGGTTTTAGTGCACCGATTTTTGTAAATTGGGACGAAAATTAAAGATAACAAAAATTATTTCTTAAAAAAATTACAGTTGTTTAAAATCCAATTATAAATGACGAAGTTATGGCACTTCAAAGTTGAATTTTTGTAAAAAATTTGATGATTTTTAAAATTTTTGCTGACTTTTACTAAGTTTTTTTCGATCTTTCCATAAAAATTGCTCCGGTTTTAGATATTGACATGATGGCGTAATCTTTTACTGAACATTTTTCGCCCTGGTTCATCAACATCGGGTAAAAAATACTTCCGCATTTGCAGTATTTGGTGAAATAACTCAAATTTTATTTTATTTTTATCAAAAAGCTAATGAACAAGAACAACACAGAATTTTACTCGGCATTATCAGCGGACGAGGCTAAAGCATGGGGATCGTTTTGCTCAGTAGTGTCTAGTTTTCTCGGCAACAAAAGAAGTGAGGACTACAAAGAAATTGTTGATGATTTAATGGAAAACTACAAAAAAATTGGTATAATTTCATTTTGTTTTTTCTCGAGTTTTTATATTTACCAATATTGGTTTTTCTTTTTATTTTTTAAAGGTGTAAATATGTCATTAAAAATTCACTTTTTACATTCCCATTTGGAGCATGGCGAACGCTTCCATCAGCAAATGAAGCAGATGGAGTGTCGCTACCAAGGCAAGTGGGATCAGGCAATGATGGGAGACTATTGCTGGTTCTTGTTGTGAGAAACACAGAGTCTGCACAAAAACAACAGCGGTCTACATCATTTGAATTTTTTTTCCTAACTTGAACTGCAATAAAAACTCCTAATGCTCAATGTTTATTCGTATTTGGCTTGGTAAGATGTGATTCTTAAACTGAAAAAACTAGCAAAAACTCGATATATTAGTTATATATCAATGTCAGAGAGGACATTTTGCGACCAATGCAAAACTTTTGAGCTTGTGAGAGCAATAGAATTCATGTGCTTTCAGAGTCATAAAAAATAAAATTTGAGTTATTTCACCAAATACTGGAAATGCGGTAGTATTTTTTACCCGATGTTGATGAACCAGGGCGAAAAATGTTCGTAAAAGATTACGCCATCATATCAGTATCTAAAACCGGAGCAATTTTTATGGAAAGATCGAAAAAAACTTAGTAAAAGTCAGCAAAAAATTGAAAAATCATCAAAGTTTTTACAAAAATTCAATTTTGAAGTGCCGTAACTTCGTCATTTATGATTGGATTTTAAGCAACTGTAATTTTTTTAAGAAATAATTTTATTATCTTTAATTTTCGTCCCAATTTACAAAAATCGGTTCACTAAAACCAGAGAAAATTGTTTTTTAGTAGACTAACCTTTTTTCAAAACATGAAAAATGAAAATTTGGCGATATCTCAAAAACTGTTCTACTTTCAACATTTTTCTAAGCAGATTTGAATTCAGCGTGAAATTTTACATAGGGATCAACTATTTTGAAGCCGGGATCAAAAAACTGTTGCATAGTGTTATCAGCGCTCAAAGAAAATAATTATTTACTTCAAATTCGATATCGATAAATAAGGAACTTTCTTTAGGAAAAAGAGTTCTATTGAGCCTATAATAAGTTGAGCCTAAAAGACTTTCTCTGCTTGCAAAAATCTGTAATATTATTTTTATAAATTAAGGCTATAAAAACAAATCATACTAATGGCAAAGGTGCCTAAGTGAGATAAGAGCTTTTAAAATAACCTAGATTATCAGTTCAAATTCATACTAATTATTTACAATAATCTTTAGTTTATACATCAATTATTTTTAATCAGCAATTTGCTAAAATATCAAAATGCTAATTAATAATTTGTTTTTATAAACATAAATATTCACATTTTGGCTGCCAAATGGCCAGATGACGTCACAGCGTCCATTATTAGGTTCAAAGTGCCTGCTAGAGTGTTTAGTTATAGATAAGGCGAACTGGGAACAATTGACACTGTGCAAGGTAGAACAAAAACAATAAGATGCTTAAATGGCAATCGATAGCAAATTAATTAATTTAATCTCATTTGTCGCATCGTGGACTTTGCATAGACTGAAATAATACTATGGAGCCCTGGCTTAGGTTGCATTAATTTTGCATTTCATGCTGGCTGGACACAATACATTCACTGAAGCATTATGCGCCATTAAAAACAATATATATAGGATAGTTATAGAGAATGGCATAACCCAGCAGACAATGGCAGTAGTTAATAAGCCAAGAGATTAGGCTTGGTCTTAGTGAGAGTCTCTATGAGTTAAATGAACAGTCGATGAAATTTCAACATTATTAAAAGTCTACTTTCTTCAAATACTGCGCAATAATTATTTCTGCTAGGCCGGATTTATGCCTGTGCCGACGCTCTATGGGCCAAAAAAGTTTACAAAAATCAAAATTATGAGGCAAACATTTTGTAAAATAAGTAGCAGTCGAAGAAACTACGAAAAAAAGGTACAATACCAAATATTTTTAAAAGCTTTTTATGTTTACCATTGCACTGTGGTCCCAGATTCTCATATTTTGGCAAAAAATCTAGCATTTTCATAATCATTTTTTTAAAGTGATGATATTTTACACATGTCAAGGATTAAACTATTTTTCTGGGAAGTTTGAGCCTCCTCAGATTTTGTAAGATATAGATAATCCAGGCCGAAATTGAAAAAAAATTTTTAATTCTTCTGGATACTTGTGGCCAAAATCTGGCTACGCGGGCCCGTTGTGCAATGGAAAAAATTTCGAATGAAAAGCTGGCATCGAGAAACAAGTATAACCAAAAATTAAGAAGTAAGAATTTCACGCAAGGAAAAACGATCAGATCCACAACATTCATACCATGGTAGAGAAAGATTTGCGTCATCTGAGAAGGATCAGTCCAGAAAAGATTATACTTCACAAACTCGAATTTAACGAATTAAAAAGCCAACTAAGAAGTGTTTGATTTAATATTTTGGAAAGATATAAGAATATTACGCCTAGTAATAGGTATGGTATTTATGAAATACTTGTGAACTCGGCAGACGTTGTCCTGCCCAACTCTTAAAGTGTATAAACATCGTAAGATTCTCTAATCTTAGACAATCATACAATTTTTTGATTAGTTGACTGTCATGACTCTCTAAAGAGCCGTATGGACGACCTTAAGTATTCTTAAGAGAGTTCGCATCTCCAACAGAAACTACAATTCAGCCCCTTTGCGACTACGCTTCTGTCTGCACTTAATGTCCAATACCCAGTGTTGAACATTTTTCTACTATCCTATATTCACGATTCTCCAAAACTGCGTATATCTCACGAACCATTAAACACAAACATATCGCAATAAGCTTAAAACCTAAATATTGACAACCTCTAACACACGCGAAAATCAGATTTAAAATTCATCGACGCGTTCATGATAACACCCGTAACACGTAAATCACAAGTTACTTTTATATATATAGATTATGCAAATATTAAAGTCCATTGGGCCTGCAAACCGTCTATATGGCTCTGGCTCGATTAGACATTGGTTAGACTGATTGTTTTTTTAACGAAAACTAGTTTTGGCTTTTATATATTTTAAAAATGTATTCCCTAAAATCCACAGCACTATTTCTTACCGCACAGAATGTTAAAGATCTTTAGGAGGGCTAGCAAATCGACAGCGAGATAACATATCACTTCACCACATAACAAAAGGCTTTTATTCAGCGATAGACTCTTCGGATATCTCAAAAAATAGATAATAGATCATAATGGATCGAAACATTCTAGAGTTCGGTCAAACGCATCAGTTAAGCGGTTAAGACGGGGAGGTTACTTTGTCTCACAGGAAATAGACTCTTGAGGCTTGTTTTTTTTTTAGTATTAGCATGGAAGGAAAAAATACCAAGAGACGGGTCTTTAGGGCTTTACCCCTGTAAGACACAGTGAAATCTCGGGTATAAAATCGAACAACGAAAGTTTCTTCTAACGATGCTGTTTCTCTGTAATGAACTTATAGATTCATTATTTGTTTAAAATTAATAAAAACAAAGCCCGAAATGCATATAAAAAATAATAAAATATATTAGGGGAGAAATAAGCTATTCTTCTTTTGGTGGCATGCCAGGTTTGCTTTATTTATCAAAATCGGAAATAAATATGTTTCAAGAATTTCAAATTTATAGTGATTTTCTAATCGGCGAAAACAGGTGATGCGAGCAACTTATTTTCTCGACGTCATCGAATATAAAAATTGGTAACTACGTCAAAATGTGGCCGTCGGTGGCTTAAGTGGTAGCGTACTGCCTCTAAAACCGAAGGTCGGTGGTTCGATTCCCCGCAGTAGCACTGGTGCATTTGCCTAGCACTGGCAACGCTAGCTCAAAGACGCTATTTGCCATGAAAGTCTCTATTAATTAAAGACACCGCCGTTCGGATTCGGCTATAAACTGTAGGTCCCTGTTCTGTTCGAACAGTTATTAATAGAGACCCCCTATGCCCCACCTCAAAGGGGTCTAACAGGGAATTATATATATATATATATAACTACGTCAAATTTTATTGCGATTATTATAATTTCGATTATTGAAGGAATTATCGATAACTAAAAATTTGATTTTTAATTCTTAGACTTTTATTTGTCAAACTCCTAAACGAAAAAAAAAGAAATGTTAGATAAAATAAAAATTTTTTAAGTTTTGAACTTTAAAAGTGATTTTGCACTTTAAAAAAAGTTTTAATTTTATTTTATTCGTGTAAATTCAGCGAAAAACAAAAATTGAAAATTGTAGAACCACGAGATGGTTTTATCTCGAAAGAATAGGTAAATGCATAAATCCTCGAAAATGAAAGATAAAGCGTTCAAACTTAACATTAATATTCGATTTTTATTGTAACAATCAATAATAAGCCCGTTCTGAAATTTTTTTTGTTAATTATATTTATAAC
>JBAMAX010000972.1:0-67128 GCA_037043745.1 Chymomyza amoena | reverse complement strand
CTTCAGAAAAGTTTTGGATGTTGTCAAAGATAAATAAATTGTAAAACAGACACCAAAAAGAAACTGTATCGAGTGTCACTAAATTACTAATATTTTTAAAAAATTACCATATTTTTATGCTTCTTAGTATACACAGCTAAACTATTGGAAATCTAGCATTCCTTTATTTAGCGGAATAATTGCCAGTAACAATCAAAACTCTCTTGCATATGCCAACTGCATCCGAACATTCCTTAATACCTTTTGGTATTACGAAAGTGAACTATTTTGCTCAGTATATAAAAGTTACAAAAAAAGGAAAAAAAAGTATCCATCGATATCCATTGAAGTTGACGCTTGTTGTGGTTTCGATTTTTTTGGTGGTGGCTCAAAGTCATGGTCTGCCTCTGTATCGTCTGAACTAGAAAGAGAATCTAGAGCTACATCTCTGTCAGTGCGTCCATCATATTCAGTGTCTTCCGGGTCTTCGGTGCCTTCATCTTCATATTGGCATATGTACATTATGACTCCACCAACACACCTCCGCAAGCATTGCGTCCAACTTCTTGCCTTTATATCTTTTTTCCATTGGCATTGTGACCTGATGGAAACGCTTCCCTTGTTCATCAGATTCGGTGGGTAATTGTCGCAAGAAGTCATCAAGATGATGATGCAAGAAATTTAATTTCAATGTCATGGAGACGGTGATGTTTTCAAAGCATTCGAGCATTGTTGCCACCAATTTCTTCACTTCATTTGGCTCTGCTCGAGGGTTTCCTAAAACGCCCTCAATCACAGCTTTCAGAGCGTCTCATGTTTTCCGGTGATTGTTTGTCAGGACGTTTGTGAATTCTTCGCTTTTAATTAATTTTCTAATGTCTGCCCCATTCAGTACACCTTTTCAAAAAAAAAAATTCCAAATTTTCCAAAAATGATTATAAATGCATATCGTGTATCAAACGATCATTTTAGAACTAATCTTGATCTCAATAATAAAAACAACATTTTTTTCAAGCTTCCGGAATTTATTATGTCCTTTTCAGGAAAGTAGAACAGTTGGCATGTATTAGACAGTTGTTTTGAATGTTGTTAGAAATAACTTTACTAAAAATGGGTATGCTAAATTCACAGTAGTTGAGTCGTTTTTGGCGAAAAACATAAAAAAATGGTAACATTTTTGACATTTTACTAATTTTGAGGCACTCGATGCAGTTTTTTTGAGTGTCTGTTCTACAATTTATTTATACTTATTAGCATCTACAACTTTGCACAAGATATTAAAATAAAAATTTTGAATTGTTTACGATATGTGGACTTGATTAAAATGGTCTTATCTTCGAAAAATCACGTTGGAATGGAAATTGGACCGATATTAAAAAAAATACCTTATTGATGACTTTAAGCAAAATCCTTTGGGGGTTTCTCTAGTTTCAGGATGTACTCCAAAAAAGCGAAGTAAGAAGTGGTCTCCAGCCGATGACCTCGGAAATGTTGTACTGTGTAATTAACAAAATTAAAAATGATTTTGTCGAAAAATTAAAACTACATACTACAATTTTGTATTCTTTTTTTGTGAAAGATACGAATATACTTAAAATATTTCTTTTATTTTTGTATAAACCTTAAATTTTAAATTGGCTTAATATCAAACTATTTTTCTCAGTGTATATACATTGTAGTTCCAAATAAGTCATTGCATGTGCAATTGACATTGAAGCAGTTTGATTTGGAGATCTCTTGCTTCATCAGAGATTTACACATTAACAGCTGTTGTAAAATAAAAACTTAAACATGCATGTAAATAAATAAGTAATATGGTATGTATTTATCAATAAGCACATGCTATGTTATGTATGAGATAACCACAATATTTATCAAATATAACCCGTCTAGCATATGTATATACATATGTTTTACACTGCAAACATAATGCTTGTACATACGAGTACATATGTACATAGACCAATGAGGCAGTGCAGAGTTGATAATTGATTCAGGCCCAAAGTGTTAACGCATAGAAGTTTCTTTTGGCTTGGCTTATGGCGCCAAGCTGGCCAAGTTTAGATTATACGCGTCTGTATCTCAGTGATGCACAAAAAGTGGTAAAGTTTTTCAAATTTATATTAACTCTAAAAGAAACTGTACTAGTTCGGAACCAGTTGCTTATGGATGATGACTAATAGCTGTCTATATAGCCAACTAGTTTGGTTGTGGCAGTATTCCAACTTTGCAAGCAGCGATACTAGTTCGAAACTACTTCCATATCACGACATCATGGCTGGAAATGATCCAAGAGATTTCAGGTTTCTCTTTTTATATAGACTTTGTTTGAAATAATGGACCATGTTTGACTAAATGTGAATGCATAATCGTTGGTATTTCCAGATTCGTTTTATCCAGGTTTGAATACATTTTTTTTAATTCCTATTATACGCATTACCATTGACACTGGTCATGCCGCACTTATTTCTTCCCTTCCTGACGTATCGATCTGCTGTAGATCAGATCTAATGATCACGGTACTTTTCCACAACAGGAAATTTAGATCTCTTCTCCCTAGTCGGGAGACTTGGGATGATGGCAGCCCCTGTGGAAACCCCCGATGGCAACAATGATTCACGAAAGGGTCCAAAACTGAGCAGGGTGTAGGTGTTGGAATCGTTGGACCCAACACCAGAATCTCTACCGCAATGGGCATCTGGCCCAGCGTCTTTCAAGCGGAGATTCATGCCAAAGAGATCTGCGTCCTTAATATCCTTCTCAAGGCAACTAGGGGCGCAAACATATGCATTTTTTCAGATAGCCAAGCTGCCATTAGGGCATTGTCTTCCTGGAGTATCTCCTCCCGGATGGTTAAAGAATGCTATAACTACCTCCAAACCCTGTCCGCCCGGAACAAAGTCGTGCGTGCCGGACACTCGGGAGTGGATGGTAACGCGATCGCTGACGATCTAGCACGACAGGGTACCTCCACCCAGACTACATCTCCTGCGCCGTTTTGTGGTATTGGTTGGTCGACGATCAAAGCCATTATAAACAAATGGACTGCAGGAGAACATAGGAGATACTGGTTCTCCCTTTCGGGACTTCGTCAAGTAAAAGTGCTTGCCAAACCTCTGGATGCAATCAAGACAAAAGGTCTTGGCAGAGGGGACCTAAAGCTCCTGGTAGCTTACCTATCAGGCCACCACACTGTTAGATATCATCTACAGAAAATTGACCTATCGGACTCTTCAGAGTGCCGGCTCTGTCTAGAAGACGATGAAACCATCAGGCATATTCTCTGTGACTACCCAGCGCTGGTATGGGACAGAGCCTGTCACATGGGAAAGGAACGGATTAGTCCCTTCCATCTCCGGTCAACACCAACAAAAGACCTACTGCAATTCAAGAGGAAAGCGGAAAGTCTTTTGTTTTAATGTAAGGGTATGGTACAAAAGACCTTTTGGTAGCAGTGCCCCACCTCTCTGTGAGGTACCCTATTAAGGAAAAAAAAATACGCATTACCAAATTGAATGTATCCTCTTTCTAGTTCATATGGAATTTTTACAAGCCTAAGGTATTTTTAGAAATAATTCTAGAACTTAAGCTCATTTACTTCGGGTTTTCAAATTTTAGTCGTCGTTAATTATAATAAAAAAATTGTTTCACTAAATTTCGTGAGGAACCGTGCTTAGGCTTAATTAGTTACCTTTTCAACTGTTTCCATATTCCAAAAATGCGGAAAGTGCCATTAAAGAAAATCATTTTTAATGCAACTGTGTCGTTAATTCCAAAGACATCCACACCCAAAATATTAAAAATTAATTAATTTAATTTCAATAAGTGCTTGGCAGAGAAGTATTTTAATTAATATTTAAAAAAACTTTCGATTAGGAATAAGAGGAAAACGATAAAAACGTTTCGCAAAAATTGTTTGGCATCTGTTTCTTTTGTTGATTTTTCCGGTTTGAGTTTCAGCTTTAAAATCAACTTTTTCTCAACACAGACCTTTTTTAGCTATCATAGCATGCCGCTCTCGAAGCTCTCCGCAAGCTGCCTAGATCTCCGCCGTACACAAATTCTAAAGAAAAAGCCCCTGGACGCATATCTGTTAATAAGATGATGTATAAGTCCAAAGTTTGTTAAGACAGGAATTTTTTTTTATATTAAAATGCCCAAAAAGAAAAACATCAAAAAGTTTAATTTTCTTGCCAGAAAATTATTTTCAACAATATGGTCAAAAGCACAACAGATCTTGATTTTGACATAACCGCCTGTCCGTCTGTATAAGATGTTAAGAATTCTGAAAAACACTGGGATCCGAACTTATTAGAATAAATAAGAATTAAATCGACAGGATGGATAAGAGGATGGAAGAGGATACAGCGGTATTGGGATTAGCGCGAGTGGCATCACAATGGGCCTTTTGTAACCCAAGGTGCGTCGTAGGACAACCAATTCTAGATCAGAGATGTTAAGAGATAGAGCAACCAAACTTTCAAATTTGATTGAATATTATGAATCCTTTAATATTATTAATATAGGTACCAAACTTTCTCATAATCGATCTGCGAAATTGATTTTTAAAATTTTTTGGCCTTTTGGTTCTTTAAACAGTAAGAGGCAAAAAAGAAGGAAAGAGGAGAAAAAAAAACAAAGCCTAAGTTTCTTTGGATACCCTGGGAAACCCTGTACCACTAGCTTGCTATAAAAATCCGGTTCCTTCATAAAAACCGAAAACAAGAATTTTTAAGCAATCATTTTTTTTGGCCAATCGTTCCTATGGGAGCTATATGATATAGTCAACCGATTTCGATCAAATTTGACACAGTGCTTTAATACCTTAAAAAAGATCTGAATGCCGAATTTAGTTCAAATGTCTTTACAAACAAACGAAACACAACGAATTTTGTATAAAAAACGTTTTTTTTTTTTTCAAATTTTGTTCAAAAATCGATTTTTCGGAAGATCGGTTCTATGAGAGCTATAAGATATAATAAACCGATTATGTTCAAATTTCGTACAATGCTTAAGTACTTTAAAAAGCTGGTTATGAAATCTTTATAAAAAAAATAAATATAGCGAATTTTGTATAAAAAAAGTTATTTTGGCCGATCGGTCCTATGGGAGCTATATGATATAGTCAACCGATTTTGATCAAATTTGATACAGTGCTTGGTGACTTTAAAAAACTTCTTAAAGCCAAATTTGGTTGCGATATCTTCATAAGCAAACGAATTATTTATCTAAAACTTTTTTTTTTCAAAGTCGTCTGAATCACCCCTATGGAAGCTGTATAATTTAACCCGATATTAAAAAAATAAAATAAATTTGTCTCCTATGGAATAATATGGGATCTAATGTGAAAGTTTGGTTACTGTAGCTCTTATCATCTCTGAGATCTAGGCGTTCAAACGAACAGACGGGCTGACGGACATGGGAATATCGACTTCTCCAGTCCCCCTGATCATATTTTAGGTAACTTTGGGGTGTCTCCGACGACTCCTTCTATATGTTACATATATTTTCGGCTTGCACAAACTTAATATACCCTTTGTACCATACGGTAGAGGGTATTAAGAGAAATAGAAAAGATCCGGTACCAATAACAGTTAATTTAAATTGTAATAATTTTGTTTTAAGCCTTTTAAACAAGTATATGTAAACTTGTTTAAGCTCTCTGTTCGGCACAAACTAGTTACTTTATTCCAACTAGTCTTTTTTGCACTGATTGGCGACTAGTTACGTTCGATAGCTACTTGTGCAGAAATTTCCTGCAGGTGCACTAGAAGAGTGTTGCATGTGCTTGTGTCTTTGCATGGCACTTGACATTGAAATACTTAGCCCCGTGTAGCAAGGGGCAAGTGTCTGCTGCGTCTTTGTTTGTGGGTCGTGCCACATACAATTTGCTGCCTGCTGCAAAGATTAATTGCTGCAAATATTGCATGGGAACAACAACAACAGCAGCAACAAAACAAACACATGCAACACACAGCTAAAAACAATTTGTTAATATGCATACAATAAACTTAAAGAAAATAAATGTTTAAAGCTCGAGGGCAGGCTGAAAAGTAATCGATGTGGTAAAACTAAGAAATAATAAAGAAACACTTCTAAAAAAAAAGAAAATGTTTTTGTCAAAAATAATCAGTTTATAATTCTTTTTGTTTTGTGGCGAGCTCTTTTGAACGTTTGGATACTTACCAACAAAAATGATTGCTTAAATGCAGCTATCTAGTATTATTATTATTAGCTGTTTTAGTATTTTTAAAAATCGACAATTAATTTTGTCAAAAAAACAAAAATTCTTCTCTATTAACTGCATTCAAATTAAACTGAAACTCTTGACTAACGATTACTTTTATGCCTGCCCTCGTAAGTAGCTGCAACAAAAACAACTGTGGTAAATTCTAACATTTAAATTGCTAAACAAATTATGAGCAACTTAAGTTAAGTGTTCGTCTAAAACAAAATACAATTAAAAGTTCAAATTCAAATTTGTGCGCCGAAGTAGAAATACTCTTTTTATGCTTTTACAGTAAAAGTTGTCAAAATTGCTTTCAACTCAGATTTGTTTAGAAATGATCATAAGGAAGTTATGCAAACAAATCGATTTATAAGCGCATAATCGAATAATAGTCATTTAAATAAAAAATAGTAAATAAGAAATATTATGGAACTTGTTTGTAGAAAAACCTGATTTAGGCCACAAAATCTGTAACAAAAGAAGTTAATCCTAATGAAATTTGAAAACGATAACAAACAAAACAAATTTTTATAGAACATTAGCTTTATTCTATTTGCGATATGCTTAACATTGGAAACCGGGAACCGCATCGCACAAATAAGTCAAGTTTTATTTTATAACAAATTTTTTAAAGAATGTATGTTTTTATAATTATTTTCTTTTTGTTATTTTAAATTCTATGGAATAGCTTAAATTCTAATAAAAAATACAATTTAACATTTTTTTTTATACATTTTTTTAAATGTTCTTAAAATAAAATATAAAAAAATGTTTACAATTATAAATTAAAAGAATCAATCGTGTTATTTTAATTTTAAATTTAAAAAACTTAATATTTTTTGTCTCTATTAATTAAAGACACCCCCGTTCGAATTCGGCTATAAACTGTAGGTCCCTGTTCTGTTCGAACAGTTATTAATAGAGATCCCCTATGCCCCTCCTCCAAGGGGTCTAACAGGGAATTATTTATTTATTTTTTTAATATTTTTTGTTTTATAATTTTCTACATAATACCCTATCACACACTAAGTTTTATTTATAATTTATAATACTTATTTTATTATATAACCTTTGCATTTTTCGGTTGATTACTAATAAATAAATATTTGGAAAAAAAAAATCTACATAATTATTTGTGTTTTTAAAAAAAAACCAACATTGTAGGGCTCAAAATTTGAAGTTATTTTCCATTTAAGAATTTATACAAACAAGAAATTAATTTAAAAAATATTTTTAAAATAAATATTTATATTTTTAAATATTTTTTGGGCTCAATATTATCTAAATATTATTTAATATTTTTTAAATATGTGTTTATATTTTTTAAATAAAAATTTTTATATTATTTTTATCTTTTGAAATATAATATTTTCAAACATATAAATTTTTTATATTTTTGGGCGAGGTAAAGCAGAATTATTATTATTATGTTATTATGTTGTTATTATTTAACAATTTTTATCACAAAGTTTAAAAATATTTTTCTAATTAATTATTTTAATAATTTTAAGAGATTTTTTTAATATATTTTTATGCGTTTAAAAAAAAGTTACAATGTAATATTTTTTTTAAAAGTATAATTTTTTGTTTAAAAGTATTAAAATGTTTTTTCATTAAAAAAGTAAATAAATATTTATACTTAAAATTATAAATATATTTTGTGTTTTTTTTAATTTTTATTTATTATTTTTCACTCCCATACACTTCGTATTTTTGAGGCTATGTAAAGAAAAAATATTATTATTATATAATTATAATATTTTTTTAAAATCATTTTTCAAAATTAAACATTTTTTTTTGGCATTATTGCTATATGTTTTTTTTTTTGCGTAGAAATTAAGAAAGAACATTTTAACATATTGAAAAATACCCTATAAAATTTTCTTATATATTTTTTGAATACAAATTTGTATTTATATATAAAAAATTATTTTAAATAAAAAACCAATTATATTACAGACGATAATTATTTAATATTAAGGGGCACACCTAGTGTGAAATTTTCAAAAAATCGATTTTTTTCCATATTTCGATAGGTTATACCTTTAAAAATAACATACTAAAATTTTAAATCGATATCTTAAATAGTTTTTGAGTTACAGCCATTTAAAAGAGTAGCCGCTCTATAACAGTGAAAACGATCATTTTATCTTTAAACGCGTTTTTCTCGAAACAGCATTTTTCGAATTTGCTGGAGTGATTAGTCGGAGACAAATGATCCGATCGCTATCAAATTTTTTTTGCATCTCCTCTATATAGTCCATACGATGACCCTCCAGTTTTTTGATCTGATCAAAAATCGAATTTTGGCAGGCCAAAAACGACCAAAATTTTGGGAAAAATTTAACTTTTTTTTCAACATGCCGCCATTTTGTCAATTTTTGATTTTTTTGTTCGCCCGAGGGTCATCGTACAGACAATATGTTTTAGTTTTACGAGAATTTTTTTTTTTAGGTTTTATCAGCGGAGAAGGCTGCAATCACTCCAACAGTGGAGGACCTCTTTTTTTTGGCGCCGCCGGAGATCGCGTGTCATTTCAAAAATATTTAATATTTTATTTCAAAAATTTTACTGAGTATTCTCAATATATGTATAAATATGCCCTCAAAATTTTAAATAGATGGATTCACTAGATTTTTTGTTTTTTAATTCCCAAAAATGGCTTTTTTTTAGGTTGTCACACTAGGTGTGCCCCTTAAAGGGAGATCAATTTTTTTAAAAAACCTTTTCATAATTTTACTTTTGTTCCATACCAAAATATTTGGGAGCTTCTTTGATATATACGAATAAAATTTTTCGTTTTCGATTTTCGCAGTACGGCGAAAAATTATTATCTAAGAACAACAGTTACGAAATTTAAATCGAAAACGCACATAAGCTGTAAAAGTTTTTCGATTAATGTTTTCATTCGATTATAGTTCAAATTCATGGGATGATTTTGGATGATCCGCTGTGGCGGACACAAAAAGCCTAGTGAGACAATTGTTCACTTTGGGCGCAACGCAAGAGATTCTGTTCCCTTGTTCACCTTGCAATCTCAAAAAGAGTTTTTGCGCCATTTCGTCACCGTGGACGGAACTTGGCTTTAATTTAACCCACCAGAGACCAAGGAATAGTGACAGAAGTTATTTGATTTATTGCTTAGAAATTCAAAAAAAAAAAATCTTTTATTCATAAAGTTAGCGAACTACTAAACTGCCAAACACTTTATAATAGAGTATTCCTGACGTTGCACTTAGCCCATTCATAGTGATGTCTAAGTCTCAGCGAGATTTGGCTTTAATTAATGGCCAGGCCATGGCTCAGCAGTTTGCCAAGTTGCGATATTCGCGATATTCCCAACATAAACGACAGAACGTATACGCCTCGTGTGCTGCACTTCAGTTTAGTTCAATGCAATTGAACACACTTGACTCTAGAGCACCAATGATGGCTGATGCAGCTTCTCAGCCTTCCGAGTAGCCTTTGGGAGCGTTCAAATTAATTTAAAATGAGTCTATGAGACGACTCTGTTGGGCTTTACACTAATTGTCGATGCCGGTGCTTTTGCTAAAAAAAAAAAAAAATATTCTATGCTTAATTGACGCAAGGTTTGATGGTTTGTATGACTCAGCTGGAGCGGGCACAGGTACCAGATACCAGGCAGTTCCGTGCTGATCGTTAGTATAAAAGCAAGGCGATATCAACGAATCTGGCATCAGTGGAGTCAAGTTAGCAGCGGCATAAGCATTAACTGCGTCATAACTAAAACAAAGTTCTGAAATCGATAATTCCATAAAAATGCGCCACGCTTTGATTGTTGTGTTTGTTTGTGGCTTCTTGGCCATTGTCTCGGCGGGATTGCTGAATGGAGGAGGCGGTTATGGCGGTGGTGGCTGGCAGTCTGGTGGTAACAGTGGTTATGGTGGCGGCGGCGGTGGTGGAGGTGGCGGTTGGCAGCAGGGTGGTGGCGGTCATGGCGGTGGCGGCGGCGGTGGTGGTTGGCAGCAGGGTGGAGGCGGCGGTGGACATGGCGGCAGTGCTGGCTGGCAACAAGGCGGCGGTGGTAGTGGAGGACACGGTGGACAAGGAGGCGGCTGGAAACAAGGCGGCGGCGGTGGTGGTGGAGGACATGGTGGTGGCTGGCAGCAGGGCGGTGGCGGTCATGGCGGTGCCGGTGGCTGGCAAAGAGGCGGCGGTGGCAAATCACTGGCAGGCAACCGTGGCAGCTCCATATCCTGGCAAGGCACCTCTCCACACGCTGGCAAGCAAGGCTTGGGAGGAGGTAGCTGGTAAACTCATATATTAATGACAACGCCAAACCCAGAACTGCGAGACAAAATACTATGAAATGCAATGTGTTCGAAAACCCAAATAGGTCTAAAAAAAAATTGATTTTTTTTTAAATATTTTTTTCTTCCCATTCTATATGTATTGTAATAAAATTATATTATGCAAATAACTAAAAAATAAGCGTATTATATGTGATTGATATAAAACAAGTAGAACGGCTTTATAAGAAAACCCAACTAAGCAACAAGCTATACAAAAGCGAGTCCAAAATGAAAGCTAAAATTCGAAGATGCTCTGATATACGGAGTAAAAATCTTTCCTCGTCCTAAACCAGCAAAGCTGACATGGGTCTAAGCTGAAAACAATAAAAAAAAATTTGATTAATATCAACATCAGATTAGGAGCTTAAGGAGAGGTCCTTTCAAATTTGTTCGAGAAAATCGAAAGCTACATTTTCGAGGGGTTTTCCAAAATTTTTAAATTCGCTTTTCTCGGGACCATGTTTTTCAGCAGAATTATAAGCACAGGTCTTATTTTATTGGTCTGATATCCACTCTATCATAGACCAACTTAAAGAATGGAATTGACCCGAAAATAATCAAATACGTACTCAACTTTCTGTCCAATAGAACCATTACCGTGTCTGTACACCAACACCGATCCCAAATCCGACCCTTATACAATAGCATACCACATGGATCACCCTTATCAGTTATCCTCTTCCTCATAACCTATATTAAATTAAATAATATCATTGCCACACACAAACAATTCACCTTTTGCGCCTATGTAGATGATTATCAAATTTTTTGGGAAATTGGTCCCGCTTTTTTTTTTTCAGATTCTTTTTATTATGTTTTATTTTTGCAATAACTCAAAAATTCATTTATTTTTATCTATTGCAAATTTCTGTTTTCATTCGCCAATCCAGGGTGTAGGAGCCATCGTTGGACAAGCCGTTAAATTAATTTTAAATTAAATTTTTGCTTGATCGTCTTTTAAATCTTTTTATTGGGCTTGCGTTAATTAAATTTCTTGCCAGCCTGTTTTTATGTCTGTCTAATCGTTCATTGTATCGGCTTACATGTTTGTTAATTTGAATATCTACTGTCTCCATATTGAGGTCATGATACAAGGTCGAATTCCTTACGTACCTATCGCAACCAGTAATAAGGCCAATGCCTTATTTTGGAACGTCTTTATACGTAAGCGATTCGAGCGAGCCGCTATACCCCAAATCTGGATAGCGATCCGCTTCTTAACGACATTTTAACTTGGGGAAATTACTCAGATTGCTATCTATAGAAAAATGGAAACACATCCATATATGCAAAAAAAAACCTGTTGCCAATTCCATCTCACTTTTACTGTCTCCACACTCGAATGAGCTAACTCAATAAAGATTCTAGGCATTATTTTTAATAATAGATGCAGTTGGAACAACTATGTAGATCACCTTTGCGAATCCGTCACGCAAAAACTCAATATCATTAAGCCATTTCCACTAAAAATTCAACATCAACCAAGCATCAACATAATAAACGCAACCATCGTTGCGTCCATCGACTATGGACTGTTTCTTTATGGAAGAGCAAGCAAATCAACTCTCAGTCGAGAGCCGCCCTTCGCTTCGTTCTAGGAGCTTTCAGAGCTACCCCAACCCAAAACATGTTATTCGAAGCAAAACTTACTTAAATAGAAGCCAGATTTCGAATTTCCATAGCCAAACTAAATAAATCAATCATCAACTCAACAGATTCCCCACTCTTTAAACCATTATCCATAATCGCCAAATCGAAATAAAACTCCAAAGCAATCATCCTACTTACCTGGCACTATTATCATCACATTCACTACTACTACCGGCCACGCCCACCAAATTTCACAAACAACCCTAATTGGACCATCAACCCACTCCTAATAAACATCTCTTTAGGCAAGCGGTCCAAATAAAATACCTCTAAATCAACTTTTTAAACAAAATTCTTAGCTTTTCGAAACTCTATTTCCTCTTACCAATTTCTATTTACGAATGGCTTCAAATATCAATCTAGTTGTTCATTCAGCATAACTACATCTAGCTCAGTTATTTATCAGGCCATTCTCCCCCACTACACTTTAATATTTTCAGCAGAAATCATAGCCTTCCAATGGAAGGCTAATGAAGCCATTTCCCGTATAGAAAACACACATACAAATTTCTGTATTGCTCCGACTCTTTCTCAGCTCTTGATCCCATCAAGATTCTCTCTAACGCATCAACCTACCCTACAATCATACGCCAGAAACTTATCCAACACTCGCGCATAATAATGGTAGCCTGGATACCTGATCACTCGAATATCGATGGCAATGACCTAGCAGACTCCACAGCTAAAAATGCCCGCAACTTACTCCTTATAACGCACCCCAACAACAATTGCTCAGACATTAACAAATACATTAAAAAACACTACCCAAAACTTTCTAATACAAAAATTTACCGTCAAACCAATAATCACCACAGACCAACAAACACTCTTTGAAACAGCTAACTAGATCTACCAGAAACCTGGGATTCTTCACCCGGCTCAGTCGCCCTTACAGACCACACAAAGCTCCTCTGCCACCAATTGGGACATTCTCATCTAGCTCGTAGTCACATTTTTAATAAAAAACCAGCTCTATTTTGCAACTTCTGTAACTGTAACACCACCCTATCCCTGTATCACATCCTTATAAAATGTACTCACTTTCTTAACACCAAATCAAAATACTTTCCTAACTCAAACCTTCTCAACTCTATTTCTATACCTTCACCTACAAACATTCCCAAAATTATTAAAGTTTTAAAAGAATGCAAATTATATATAACTTGATTTAAACCTGCATTATTTATCAAAAACTTCACTATATACCATAAAAACAACAATTAGAACCAAATAAGTCTAGCATACTATAATTTTAATTAGGTAGGAGCTGTTTATAACAAGTAATTAAAAATATAAACCCTACTGCACTGCGAAGTCACCCCCATTTATAATTACAATACAAAACAGAATCCAGAACTCCCAAGTTCACTTCTTCTATAGCTAGAATCATACATTTTTGCGAACACAACAACCATTTCTACCCCTTAAAATATCAGACCCAAAACCTCACTGGCTGTTAACCGATCCCTTATTCAACACATCACTCAGATCATAAGACAAATTGAACACACCAACCGACACTTACAGGCAACATTTTCTTAAATTAAAATCTAAGTTCGCTTACCACACATTCATAAATACCGATGGTTCATTATATTATGGCCTGCCATAATACTCAACAATCTTTTCTGCTGAATCAATAGTCATAATTGAAGCAATAAACTTAATAAAAAATAAAAGTGGCAACTTCATAATATGTTCAGATTCGCTATCAGCAATTGACTCGATTTCCAACATCAACAATTATAATATTTACCCCTACACAATCAGATCCCTTCTAATAAAATCTGTTCTGGGTACCAGCGCACTCAAAAATAAAAGGGAACGAATTAGCCGACAAAACGGCCAAAGCCTGCCTTAACAGACCTTTGATCCTAACCCAAAACATAAACCCTACTGACATGAACAAATTTCTGAAAACTACCCTCTATGAAAAACTGCGAAATAATATAACCAAATGCAATAGATGGTACCAAAACTTAAACAGGAACTCACTCCATATGCCCAATTATCTGAAAACTGTAACTCAAGAGACTATTAATCGGTATGACCAAACCATAGTATCAAGACTTCGATTAGGACACACTAGACTTACTCACTTACTGCAATTGTAAATATTAAACATAAAATTTTCCAAAATAGCAATCCTACCCTCGCCAACCCCACCAGAGAAATAAATAATCAAAATTATAACTTATCTAAGAGAAATTAACATATACCACCTTATATAGGTGCTGCAATTAATTTATTAATAATATTTCAAAGACAGAGCCGAAGGCCTTAGCAGCCAGTACTCTACTATCCCCTAAGTTAGTTTTAGTTTTGTAAACTTTTCTAACTGTATTATAAAAAAATTAAAAATATTGCTCCGAATCCTTTAATTTAAAGCCAGTTTGAAGGGAAATAATTTTTGTATGGCTAATACTAACAATATCAAGGTCAAATCACAAAAAAGTGAAAAAAACCAAATTTTTTTTCGTCAAAACTCATTCTGATTTGGTATCAGCAAAGAATATAGAACTATAGAACTAGTTCTATATTCTTTAGAACTAGTTCTATATTCTTTGGTATCAGCCACAGGGAATTTCATTAATTTCAATAAACAAACCACATTTTTCATTTCATTTCACTACAAGAGGCTGGAGAACTAAAATGCGGGTACGATTTCACCATCACCATAAAAATGTAGTCCAACTATTGTAGAATAAAAATCTCATTTAACAATCCAAGCAGGAAGTTTGTATGTCTCTTCATCATGCCACAAATAATTCCCTAACTTTGCCTACTTTCCTGACAAACTTAATGAAGCCTGCGCTTAAGTTATTAAAAGAGTTTATCACAGGCTATATAGTATTTATATCTGCCTCCAAATCATATAGCAACTTGATCAGCTGATGTTTTCCTGCATGGGCATCCAATATTTTCAGCAGACATAGTATGGCCAACATCTTATACGTGGTTTCCATTATATTAGCAGGTAGTTTGGCACAATCGATCAACAGCATGGCTGGAGCAGCCACAGCAATGTTGCACCAACCCACTGGAGAGATATCGCGAGATTCATAGTCACACCAGTAGTCTAGGGTATCGTACCAGCCATCAAAGCTCAACAATATCTGCTCATCCTCCACGGCTTTAACTGTGGCGCAACGTATCGCATGTGGATTACATCTGTCGACTGCCTCCAGCTTTTGGCCAACTTTAAAACGATTTTCTGCCTGAAAGCAGCCTGCTGCAGCACATGTGGAGTTGGGTATTATGGAGCGTAGATGTTTGTCCCATGACGTGGAACGCAAGCGCTGGCCCTGAGCAGGCTGCATACGGCCGCCGTCTTTTGCGCAATGTATGGGGCCTATGGGCTGTACTTTAAACGAGTCCACAATGTGCCAAACATCTAGGTCTAGTTCGGTATAGAGTGAATTTAGTGCCAGACGTAGACGCGCTCCTTGCACCTCAAGCACAGTGGCAACACAAGTGTAGTGAGGCCTGCAAGGATCCTCCGTTTCCATATGCATGCCAATTTGAAATAGATTATTGGGTAGATGCGGCGCCTGCTTAAAGCAGTCTATGGGAGCTGCCTCACTGCCAGTTAGCTGCAAAGGTTAAACTTAATTAATTGTTCAATTTGTGGCCACAAACTTACCTTCAGGTAGGCTGGCCAGTTGACGGCAGGCACACTTTCGTCCTTGTGTGCAGACATATCAAATATCTTTATTAAGACGGCAGCGTCAGGTTGCTTTTGTTGGTTTCGTAACTCATACAAAATCTTGCACATATTCGTACAAAATATTGTATATATGGACGTCTCCTTGACAAGATTGTGGCATTGCTGGCAGAGTCCTTTGTACGTCTGACGAAACGCCACAAAGCAGTGAACAGCAACAGAACTGTATTATTTGGTTGCCACAGTTTAGCTTATAAGGTATGGCTACGTTCTGCGCTTGGCAACCAAAGCAAGTCTCCAGATGCCGGTGTGCATTAGGTGTAGCCATACTGTTGTTGTTGTTGGGTGGGCTTTATGACAAAATCCTTGTTGTTTAATTATTTAATACAAAATAGTTAAATTATTATTTTTTTTTTGCAATTTGCAGACAATTTGCAGACACCATGCAAAAGTTGTGCTACGCCGGCGTTATATCTACTTGAGCTCATTAGCGCCCTCTAGCAGCGCAGAGTTTCCGTTATGTGTGCTGCGCTTATACATCGATAACATCGAAACAATCAAGCAATATAAATATATCGATAGCAATTAAATAAGCAGCTAAGCAGCTTATTACAATTTTGTTAGACTTTGTATATTATTTTTACACAAGTTTATAAACGTGTAGCAAATAATTCGTAAAAAAGTTAATTAAAGGACTAAAACTATATATATTTTGAACATATTAAAACTTATAATATAATATATTATTCATATACAAACAAGTTGTAGCTGTTGGCAGCAATATAAATGTGTTAAAGTTGTGCCTGTGCTATTTTAAACATAATTCGTAATGATAAAAAAATTGGCTTACTACTAAATAGTTAGATAAACGCATGTGTAATCCGAAATTATTTTATTAAAAAAAATAATTGTTTTTCCAACACTTAGTACTGTAAAGTGTTTGCTGTAGGGCTGCATCCAACCTTCTTTGCCCTTTTGCTGTTGTTCGTCAAATACACAAAAAAAATTTCAGCGCATTTATTTGGTAAGCTAAAATACAATTAAATTTTTTTAGAATATTAAAAACCCAAAATTGTATTTATGGTTTTTGGTTTCTTTTTTAAAGTAAAGTTCTGGGCACAAGTTTTTGTATTCCATTATGGACAATGAACCAACAAAAACAGAAAACAAAACAAAAAAAGTCGACATGAACATATAGAAGAGCTAATTGCAGAGGTGGAAAAGGAGCAATGCATCTGGAACATTCGCCATGCGAACTATAAAAATCGCTGTTCAAGACAAGCCGCCTGGTGCAGGATAGCAGCAAAACTGAAGGTGCCTTCTATGGAGGCTGTGGATAAGTGGAACGCTGTGCGTTGTGCCTATCATGTAAGTTTTGACGGTCATTTTAGAACTGTTACCACAAAATGAAGAAGACAAAGTAAGAAGTGCCACTTTTTATTATTTTTATTTAAAGAACCATTTGCTAAGACCAACACAATGTCGTCGTGATGTCACATCCTCATTTCCGCACTTTGCGTCTATGACATTTCTAATGACTGTTTGGAAATGGCCACATAATAAAAATGCACCGATGGTTCAGGTAAAGTAATTTTTAATGAAAAAATTTAAAAAGTTCAAAATGTAAAAAAATTCTTTAGAAAAAGTTTTCTAAAAATTAAAATATGTGTAAGATGTGACTTTTTCAAAAATTACAAAAACATAAAAAAATATCAATTTAATTTTAAAAAATTTGCAGGAAGCCGACACGTCTACGTGATTCCAGTTACTTCGAAGATTCAGAATTGGAGGATCTTAAAGCAGACTACGTTGCATCGCATCCTGCTACTGCTACGGAACTGGAATTCGAGAAGTATTTGGACGCAGCGTTTAACGAATTTTATATTAAAAAAAAATATGATGATTTGATAAAATTTGACAATGTTTGCGTTATGCTGGAACTAGACGATTTTTGGGATTCTGACATTGACATTTGCTGAAATAATTTATTGAAATAGTGAATAATTTATCACAAGTTATAGTCACAAAATATATTTTATTAAAAAAAATGGTTTATGTTTTGTTCAAATTTTGTTATGAGAAACGTAAAATATGTATAATACGATTTTTTGCTCTAAATAGGTTTTTAAAAGTAAGTTTCCATCCAATGTCGGAAAGTGAAATACGTTTCGAAATTGTTACGTTGAGACGTATTCGAGCGAATTGACTTCTTGAATATGGTGAACTCTTATTAAGTTCCTAAACACTCAAAACTTAAGATGTTATAGTAGCCTCTTTTTTTTTTGAGTGTAGTTAAATTTATGAAAGTAATAATATTTTGGCTGTCGTTAATTTAGTGAGACCAAATTGGTTTGATCCAGAAGCTGGGCATATTTTAGCTAAATAGAATAAATTAATATGCACTATATAATATGATTTTATAGTTCTGAGTAAGGTTGTAATAAATTCTCCGAATTAGTTTGATTCAGAGCAATGGGAACATGTCTCTTCCATCCGCTGCAGACTAATCAGAAACGAACAACTCTTGAATAAATGGCACATAAAGCTCATAAAAAAATCTCAAGCTTTCCTTGTCGGTAACCAGTGAAGGTGACATCTTCATTTGCTGAGAACAATAATAACTTGGTTAATATCAAGAGCATCGGTATTATAGGAACTTATTCCAACACATCATATTCCATACATCAAAATCTCTGTCAAAGTATAAAACATTACGCAAAGTATTCCGAGGTATAAAGTACCTTGATCAGCTGCCTTTTTCCTTTGGTGGCGTTCAATAATATCTGCAGCAATAACTTAGCCAGGGTTTTAGAAGTGGGTGCCGATATATATTCAGGTAGTTTGTCACGTTTGATCATTGAACCGAGCTTGCAATCGCGTTGAAAGTGCAGCATGACTGGAGCAGCTACAGCAAAGTTGCACCAATTCAATGGAAAGATATCGCGTGATTGAAAGTGAACCTAGTAGTATAGTATACTCTGCCAGCTATCAAAGGTTTAGGGTATTTCATCGTCCTTTATGGTTTCAATTGTGGCGCAACAAACGATTCGCGGATTTTGTTTGTCCACTGCCTCAAGCTTTTGACCAACTTGGAAGAGATTTTTGGCTGATGCAGGCGGCTCTGGCGGAAAGATGGCTTTTATAGCTTCGCGGTATACATAATAATTTTGCGCACATATTTGGACCAAGTCGAGGCACGCGGGCGCATAGCTCCAACTGATTCGTATTCTTCAATGGTATCGTCGAAGTGTTGAGTCAATAAGGCACCAAAATTATGCTCCGGTTCCCTGATAGCTAGTATACAAAGCTCCACACATAGAAGTGGTCCGCGCATGTCAATCACAGTAGCAGTACAAACTATGTTGTTTTTACGAGGAACCTGCGTTTATAGCATCACGCCAGGAGTAAATAAATTATCGTATGGTTTGTGCGCCTGCTTAAAGCACTTTCTAGGAGTTTGAGTTGAGTTACCTGCAAATATTAAACTTAACTAGCTGACATTTGTAGCTTGGTTTATTTCAAAACAAACGCGGCGCTCCAGGGGGCAGGGCAGTTCTGACGAAGTTTAAGAATGATTTCCTATTTAAACAATGACTTACATTATGATGGTCTTCCCAGTCTACCTTAGGAGTCTTGTCCCCCGGATACTTCTTCATGAATTTTAGATCTATGCTGCTCGCATAAATCTTGGTCCCGACGGGATCGTCATGCTGCTACGACGGATTCACGCCCAGATCATAGAAAACCTTGCACATACTACAATATATTTATGCAGAACGACTTTTGTGTGGCTCTGTTACGCACGGGTTTGTTGCACATCAGGCACAGACCCCTGAAGCTCTTACGAAACTCCTCGAAGCAAGTTGGGAAACAAAATTGAAGTTTGAAATGGGTGCAGTCAGCGCATATTGAATGGTTACCCTTGTAATATATGTAGGTGCTAATTTTACGTTATTCAGACAACATTATGAATGTAACCAACAGGCTCTATGCACCACAGAGGAAATAATAATGTATAGCAGTAGAAGTATGTATATGCTTGTGCGTTCCAAGAACAAACGTGGTTTAATTACAAACCCAATCCTTTGAACCAACGTATTTAAGTATTAAACTCAAAACTGGGATATTTCATTGAACTTTTCTGGAAAAAATTTCTAAATTATTCTCTGTGCAACTATCTAAACTAAACTTTGTATGTTCCGTTTTTGAACTTTTTTTGTAAGTTTCCCGCATAAGATTTTGCGTAATCCTTTTCCATTGCATTACAAAAACTTCCTTTCAGCTTCAATTTTAATTTCTTGTATTTATTATTAGGCAAAAAAAAAGATATTGCTAAAATAATTTTACGTTTTTACAGCATTGGATGTTACATATATACAGTTAAGCAAGATGTTCGATTATTTGTAGCCACACAGTCCAGCAAACCACTTTTGTTGTTCTCTACCATTTCCAGCCGCTTCCACCGCCACCACCGCCGGACCAACCATGACCTCCACCGCCGCCACTGCTCTTCCAGCCACCACCACCACCACTGCCACCTGACGACCAGCCACGTCCACCTCCGCCGCCACTGCTTTTCCAACCGCCACCGCCGCCACTGCTCTTCCAGCCGCCACCGCCAGAAGACCAACTGCTGCTACCACCGCCTGACGGCCAGCCACCACCGCCGCCTCCACCGCTTTTCCAGCCGCCACCACCACCACCTAAGCTCGACAACGCCTGTGTTTTCCAGCCTGCCAGGCTAGACAGCGCGCCGGATAAATTTAAACCGCTACCACCGCCATGACCACCGCCAAGCGAGCTTACTTTCCAGGATGTAGCACCACCGCCACCATTAGACCAGCCGCCGCCGCCGCCACCACTTTTCCAGCCACTGCCGCCGCCACCGCCAGAGGACCAGCCGCCGCCACCACTTGATGGCCAGGCGCTAATACTGACTTTGCTGGGCCAGCCCGAGGAGCCACCACCGCCTGACCAGCCGCCGCCGCCACCACCGCCAGAAGACCAGCCGCCGCCACCACCACCGCCGCCGCTACTCCAACCATGCGGCTTGGCATAAACGCTAACGCCCAGCGCTATAACTAAGACCACTTGAAGACGTGTTGATTGCATCTCGCTGCTATGCACTAACTAATTTCAAACTGGGTGCAATCTCTGCTATTTATACCAACAACAGAACAGCGGCGCGCATCTACGATTCTACAACGAGAAGCATGCTCAGCGTGCTCAAACGCAGTCGTATAATCAGATGTAATTGCCAAATCTGCAAAGCGACTTACAGCTCAGCTGCTGAGCAGCCAAGAGCCAAAAGCACTTGGCTAACGGCCAGACCTCAAACGCGCCTCCTACTCCGGCCAAGCTGCTGCTGCTGCGGTGAGCTCTCATTATGCGAACTTTCGATTTCGTACGCTTTGTTTTGGTACGGCACAATGGAGCCCCCACAGACGGCCCGGACGAACAGCCGCCGCCATAAGCCATAAAACCAACCAACAACTAACCGTTGTTCTTGTTGCTACGCCTCCAAGCGCCAAGACTCAGTTGCTCATGCGCACCAAGCAGCCACCTGACTTGTGCTCAATTTGTCGGCTGCAGTTGGTAGCTTTATTTTTTTCTTTCTGCTTCTTGTTGAACTGCATTATGAACTTCGATTTATTGGCGCGCCATTTTTATGTAAAACCTAGCGTCAAAGTAATTGAGTGGAGCGACTGACTCCGTCCATGTACTTTATGGCTTTAAATTATTCTAAATGCATTTGGACTCGTAAAAATTTAAATTGAATTTCGAGTGCACGTGGCAGCGGCGTAGCTACCATAGAATATAAACGCTATAACGATAGATCATAACGCGAGATGCACTAGAGACACAGCTGAGCTATAAAGTGGTAACTAATTTTAAATATGTATGATGTAATGCTATAAAATAAAACTTTGTAACATAAAGCTGATCCAGATCCGGGCACGTCCCGAACTTGTGCATATATTTGTAATATAGATAACAGATAGCAATATATATATGCAAGTCTCCTCTTTGGTAGATATCACATATAGAGTTTCCTCTTTACTAGCTGCATCTGACTTTGCTCTTTTTACGGCTTACACTTCTAAGTGAAGTTTCACCAATTCTTTTCTATTTCGTATACGCTTTTTGCAGTTTGGGCATTTGCGAACTTGCTTGAAGGATGCCCTAATGCACGCTTGGCAAAAAACATGGCCGCATCTGGTTGTGGTGGGCACATTCTTGAGTACATCTTTGGCACAAATTAGGCATTGTATATATTTCTTAGCCACATTCTCCTCCAATCGCGGACGTTTGGGCGGCGGCGACCCCACATCAATTTCCTCGTCGCTTTCCATTTTGCGCTGCGTATTTCAGGCAGGATTTAATTATTTTACGGCAAAGTGCTAGAAAATTTACTACATACCTTTGAAACACGACGAAACTGCTTTCGAGCTGAAAACAAAATTTATTTTTATGCAATTTAAGGCTGTGCTCACTGTCGGCTGGTTACAAGGCAAATAAACAGCAAGTCATGTGTTGTACACTTTGGGCACACTTTACAACACTGTTTTTGCGGCACATGCAGGCTATCTTGCTATCTCGCATATACAGACTATATTGCTATCTCGCTTTGTTGCATTTAAAGTCGACTGCTAGCTGCTAAGCATAAAAAAGTGCTCGTATTAGGATATACAAAGTGAGTTTCCAACACTGGTTGTGTCGTATGTATTGGTATTGGTAACTTTTCTGTGTTGAAAAAATAAACGCACGCTAACTATAAAAATATCTGAAAACGATTGCCATATCGTCATTGATAAATAGTCTTGGGTAAACCTAATTTATTTCACTGAACCAGCTCAATCGTTCTTTTTTTCAGTGAACGAAGTCGTTCTTTTCGTTCAGTTGTTCAATTATAAGTTCGTTCAGTTATAAGTACATATAATATAAGAAAGAACAACAGTATAAGAAAAAACAACTGTATAAGAACGAACAAAGAACTGGTGACTGAAAAAGAACGATGTACTAGTTGAACTAATTCAGTTCGTTCTTTTAAGTTCGTTCGTTAACATAAAACATATGTTTTGTTTTGATTATCTATTAATGGTAAGCAGCTGGCATAATGTTTCAAATTATATGTACACCTGCACCTCGGTTTACGCGGTAGATACGTTCCTGACAAAACCGCGTAAATCGAGTTAAACATTTTTATATGGAAAAACCGCGTAAAGTGAATCCGACTATAAATATTTATACTATTAATAAGATATGAAAGTATCATTTAAGTAAGGAAAAAACATAAAAATAGGTAAAACAAAAAATTTATTCCATTAAAAAAATGCATTATATAAAAAAAAGTGGCGTACGTAAAGTCGGGCGCGGACGACTTTAGGATACCCTGTACCACTAGCTTGTAATAAAGTCCGATTTCTTCACAAAAAACCAAAAACAGAAGAATTTTTTAGCAAAAAATTTTTTTTGACCAATCGTTCCTATGGGAGCTATATGATATTGTCAACCGATTTCAATACAATTTAACACAGTGATTAAATACCTTAAAAAATATGCTGAATTTAGTTTAAATATCTTTACAAACAAATGAAACACATCGGATTTTGTATAAAAAACGTTTTTTAGACCGATTTGTCCTATTGGAGCTATATGATATAGTCAACCGATTTGGATTAAATTTAGTACAGTGCTTAGGAACTATAAAAAACCCACGAATATCAAATTTGGTCCCAATATCTTGACAAACAAACAAAACACAACAAATTTTGTCAAAAAATCGATTTTTTGGAAGATCGGCCCTATGGGAGCTATATGTCAACCGATTTTGTTCAAATTTGGCACATTACTTAAGTGGTCTAAAAAATTTCCAAACGCCAAATCGAGTTACGATATCTTTATTAAAAAACAAAATAGCGAATTTTGATTTAAAAAAGTTATTTTGGCCGATCGGTCCTATGGGAGCTATATGATATAGTCAACCGATTTTGATGAAATTTGGTACAGTACTTGGGAACCATAAAAACGTTTAAGTATCAAATTTGGTTACGATATCTTCATAAACAAACTAATTATCCATCTAAAACATTCTTTTTTTGTCGAGGTCGTTTTAATCACCCATATGGGAGCTATATAATTTATCCCCGATATCAAAAAAATAAAATAAACTTGTCTCCTATGGAGTAAGGATAGATCCAATTTCGCCTATTCCTTCATAATAGCCTCCTTTAACGCTTTCAATGTACTAAATCCAATGCATTCCATTATTCATTCCAAGAAAAAATTCCGGTGTGTATTTCTGGCTAAATTTTATTACTGACATCTTGAATTCGGTATATCTGAAACTGATTGCAAAAAAAGACCTGATTTCCCGTTGTAATGAAGCAATACAGTAAAAACAAAGTATTTATTTCATAAGTGTCACGCACGGACAGAAAAATTGACGCACCGCTGTCCCTTCGTGACGCGCGCAAACAATACGTTTGGGTAGCCGAAAAAGTCGATGACTTGTGAGAGAATAATTTGCAAATTCTTATTCCTGACCGTTTTACCGAAAAAAAATATTAATTTCATAGCAAAAAAGTTCATCTCAATTCGCAGAGTTATGAACTGGACTAGTAAGCATAGAATATTCATGTATTTTGTGTCCGTTCATTACGCTCCGTCTTTCAACGTCCTTATCAGCATTAATAATTGACTGAAATAATTTTTAAAAATCGGTTTTAGTTAGTAAATTTCTCCCCCTTTTTTTCAGTACTTGATTCATCGTGTCATTTTTATTGGTCTTTGCGCCATCGCGCAAAATGTTTACAAAAAAACGTACGAATGTCCGTTCGTGACGCGTGAAAACGCTCAGCTATCAGTTTCAACGAATAGTCTTTTTTTACGAAATTGTATAATATCTGACTCATCACTGGATAAAAGTATCTCAATAGATTCTGCATCTACAATTGTTGCATTTGTTTTAGTTATAGTTTGAAGAGCTCTTTCTTTAAGAAAATATTCTGAAATAAGCTTTTGTTGCTTATTTTTATTAGTCGTTTCTTTGTAGACTTCTTTGTATTGTTTTAATAAATCATTGACAGCTCGTTGAAATTTAAGACCACGATTGAAAATAACTTTTCCTCCTTGAAAATGGTTTCCTAGTTTTCTTCCTAGTATTTACAAGTCCATCGTGTACAAATTTAGCTGTGAATACATTGGTTTCATTGTTTTCGATGTCAAATTCAACGTCATAGTCAACACTATTTTTCTCACAATTTTTAACCATTTCAATTAAATCTTCTACATTTAATTCCTGATCTTGCATTAATTCATTTATATCTGCTTGAGTTATATCGACAAAGGCTTCTCCACCAAATTCTTGACCCAACTCAATTATCTGAGAAAACTCTTCCTCCAAAGATGTGTTATAACTCTCACCATTAAACATATCAGACCGTAAAGATTTCCAACAGGCATGCAGTGTTGATTTTTTAATCTCGATATACGACATGCTTATGTGTTTAATACAATCCAACATTGTAAATTTTTTCCAGGCATCAATAATTAAAAAGTTCCTTAATTTTCCACATGATCTACAATATGTCTAAATGACTTTTTTATAAATAGGGCGTTGAAAGTCGAAATTATCCCTTGGTCTAGGGGTTGCAGCAAATAATTCGTATTTGGAGGTAAAAACACAACTTCAATATTTTCATGCTGCAAGTCTTAACGCTGTCCTGGAGCATTATCAAGAACTAGAAGGACTTTAAAAGGTAGCCCTTTTTTGTTTAAATACTTTTTCTCATCTGGCACGAAAATGTTATGGAACAACCTTGCGGTAACCCAAGCTCTTTTATTGGCTTTCCAATAAACGGGTAGATTGTTAATATTCAAACCTTAAAGCGATCGTGGTCGGTTAGCTTTGCCAATTACCAATGGCTTCCTAATATGATCTCCAGAAGCATTACTACAAAAAAAATCGTTATAAGATCTTTTGCAGCCTTATGACCACTTGCTGATTTGTTATGATTTGCTAGGAAGGTCCTCGGATTCATTGATGCTACAGCAATGAAAGCACCAAAATTCAGTCAAAGTGTGACAAAATCTAAAAATTGTTTTTAAAGAAATCAATAAAGTTCAATAAATTTCCATACTTAAAAATGGGTTTCGGACATACAGACAAATATTTTCCAATGCATTTCAAAATTCAAAAAATTTAATTTGCCATACATTTTGGCTTTTTTTTTCATTGTTTTTTTATTTTTATGATTTTTTATTATGTGAAATTATCGTTGAAAATAATGTGAATTGTTTTTAGTGAATTTTTCCGCCATTTTCGGATGCATTTTTGAATAATTTCTGTAAGTTTTAGTATGGCGACCAAGAAAAACCGATTACAAAAAAACACAATTTGATCTTTACTGAAAAGTTAAATTTTTCTTGTTTTTAACACACTTGTTTTAGGTTAGGTTAGGTTGGGGCGGCAGTTGGGACCAACATCCCAACTCACTTAGGCCAAGGATAGGCCCTTTGTGGTACCGTTAGTGAGACAGTTCACCACATTTCCCCACTTGTTGGGTCCCCTACGAAGGTTGAGGAAGCCATCCGGCTGCCTGAATGAACCTTAAAAGGCATTTTGGACTCTGTTCAGAGAGCTGAGATAGGTCGTTTAGAAAATATGATTGTAGGAACCTAAATCTTTTTCTGCCCAGTCCTGGGCAGTGACAGAAAAAGTGTTCCACCGTCTCTAGCTCCTCTTCATCGCCACAGCTTCTACAGAAGTCGTGATGGGGAGCATTCAAACGGGATGCGTGGTTTCCTACCAACCAGTCCCCCGTAATGGCACGAATGACAGATGAGCACTGAGCTCTATTTAGACAGCAAAGTTTTTTGGTTCTTTTACTGCAGTATGTCGGCCAGGTTTGCCGCGAGATTCTACACGTGTTCGATGTCCGATTCCACGTTTTATTTGCACAGAGAGCGAAAAAGTTTCGTATTCTCAGTTTACAGCTGGCCATGGGTATACCCAGGCCCTCCTTATCTTGAAGGAGGATGCTGGTAGTTCCTTTCCTAGCCAGTTCATCCGCAATGCAGTTTCCCTCAAAGTCCCTGTGTCCTGGGACCCATATCAGGTGAATTGAAAGCTGCTCAGCCATCTCCCCTAGAGACAAGCGGCAGTCATTCACTGACTTCATACACGAAGTCATCGAGACTAGGGACTTAATAGCCGCTTGGCTGTCCCAATATATACAGATATTTTTATCTTGAACTTGTAGGTTTTTTATTGTTGTTAAAGCCTCCCGGATTGCTGTGACCTCTGCCTGAAAGACACTGCAGTGGTCCGGGAGCCTAAAAGCAATTCTAATGTCGAAATCCTCGACGTAGACCTCTCCCCCTACACGGTCGTCTAGCTTGGAACCGTCCGTGTATACCTTTATCGAGCCTGCTGGGCACTTGTTTTACTTTAACTGAATTATTTTATTAATCATTTAATTTATAATTTAATCTTAATCCAAATAAATAAGTCGCAATTGATTGTCGAAATTTTTAACTCTTGATATTTAAAAATTATTTTCTACTTTTAAGTTTGGTTTGCTATTAAATCGTTTTTTAGGTTTTTTTTAAACTATTATTTTTAAAATTAAATTTAATGCTCAAATTTAAATTTAATATTATATATTTATCAATCCTGCGTTTTTTTTAGTTTTATTCAATTTTCAGCGATTTTTGGAGGTACGGCAACTTACAATCCTTTTTTTGTGGTATTTTCAAGCTCTTTTGAAAAATGTTCTGTAAAATGGTTATTTATATATAATAATTGAAATGATTGCTTATTGGATTATAGTTCTTTCTTTCTCTTTCGAAGGCGCATTTATACAATGCCTATTGTATTTAATTTCGAGATAGCAAAAAACACTATTATGGCAACTTACAAGCATTTCCCAATTAAATAAGTTTGTAAAATTCATAATTTATTTATTTAATACAGTTAAGTAAATTTAAAAACTAACTTAACTAAATTTTAGGCACTGGCAGCAAAAGGCCTTCGGCACAATTCATAATTTAATACTTTTTATTTAATTATAAAAAATTAACAGGCTTACCGGCCCGTAGTTTTCTTCCCCCGGTCCCACATTTCCTCGCTACGGCCCTGGCTAAAAGTATTTAAAATTATTTTGCTATGGTTTAAAGTAAAAAGAAAATATAAAATTATTCTTGAAAATGTCAAGAGTCACACAGAAATTTTTTTTACATGACCTTAACAAGTAAATTAATTTTCTGCTATAGCAAACATCTGCCAGTTTCTGGTAAAGATCAGGAGTAGTTTTTTTACGGTACGGAGAATTTGGTTTTGTTATAGGTCATAAAAAATGTTATAAATGTGAAACTTAGATAAAACAATATGTAATACATATACTTAAAAAGATGGTAAATCGGGAATTAAATTATAAAATAAATTCAATGCATCTCATCTCCTGGCTATGTGCCTGGTCAAAATCCTTATACTAGAATGCCGGAACGACAGTAGAAACCGTTTAAGGTACGCGCGTATGTCTATCTGGGGGATGGATCTGTCCGTATTAAAAAGCTTTCGCATCATAAAAGCTTAACATGTGTAAGTTTAAACGAGCTTTACTATGGAACGCTGAGCAGAAGCAAATGCCAAAATGTTAATCAACATTAAATTTGAAGGAAATAAGATTTGTACCAAAGAATATTGCTTGAAGGATTTGAAATATCTTGTATCTTGTAAAAATTATAATTTTAAAAGACATGCAAAACTAAGACTTGAAATTTACAGTCTCTTTTTAATGTTGAGATCCAGAAATAAAATAAAATAAATTATCAGCTAAGCCAATAAAGAGAACATTTGTCCCATTGTACCTTGGTCACTGCGAAACCTTTTTGTTGTATACCATAGCAGTTTTGCCCACCGCTGACTTAAAAGCATTAATTAGGTGCATCTTAGGATTCAGTCTTTGGATATTTTCCCGCCTTTCATCCAAAGTATTTTTATACCCTGTACCGTATGGTACAAAGGGTATATTAAGTTTATGCAAGCCGAAAATGTATGTAACATATAGAAGGAGTCGTCGGAGACACCCTAAAGTTAGTCGGTAGTAGTCGGTTGATTCGCTATATATGAAAAATCGCAATGGAAAGAAATGAAAATAAATGTATGGCAACTTACACTGTTCGTCTCTGGCACAGCTAAGGACCAAAAGGTCATGCTAGGCTGCACCTGTTGTGTGGCAGCCAGTGTAACCTATATCGGGGTTAAATTATATAGCTCCCATAGAGGTGTTTCAGACGACCTCGTAAAAAAAAATTGTAGATGGATAATTCGTTTGTTTATTTAGATATCGTAACCAAATTTGGCACTTGAAAGTTTTTTTATAGATCCCAAGCACTGTTTTTTTTTTATCAAAATCTGTTGACTATATCATATAGCTCACATAGGACTGATCGGCCAAAATAACTTTTTTTATACAAAATACGCTATATTTCGTTTTCTAATGAGATGTCGTAACTAGATTTGGCATTCAGAAGTTTTAAGAGTACCCAAGCAAATTTTATCTAAATCGATTGACTATATCATATAGCTCTCATAGGAACGATCAGTCAAAAAAACATTTTTAGTTCAAAATTTGTCTGATTTTGGGTGTTTATGAAGGAAGCTAATTTGCCAATTTGGGATTTTATTGTAAGCTAGTGTTACAGGGTATCCCAAAGTCGTCCGCGCCCGACTTTAGGTACGCAATTTTTTATTTTGATTTGATCACTTTTTGAGCGCAATCAAAAATTATATTTGTTATTTTCTGATTTATTTAAAATCAATTTTTATATTTTTACACATCGTTTTACGGCCTAGTTTTCCATCGAAAACAGGTGGAAATTTTGTGTTTTCATTGCTTGAACATTAAAATCGCCCAGGGTTGGTAATTTGCAAGCCATTCCCCACTTTATGTATTTTTTCTTAATACATTTGCGAATTTTAATCAAAATCTGTTCAGTTTTTCATGTAGCTACCATTCAAAAATTGAAGCTGCGCTCTCTTTTTCAGAAAGACATGAAATAACATGCCACAGCTGCATGGCGTGATCTTCTAGTTGTAGGATCATGAATTATAAGATCTACTTCTAGCGAATTCTGGATCTCCTTAGTGGAGCATATGAACCTCAACAAGCAACTTAAAATCTAACTTTGTTATGCGCCTCTAACGATTGACGTCATTCCATTCTGCTTCGATTGTACGCCTCCATGTCCTAGCTAGCGCCCCTGGACGTCTAGAACCTTGTGGGTTCCAGCGGAGAGCTTATCGGGCGATGTTGTTAGTTTGGTCGTCTTTATGTGTGGCCGTTCCAGTTCCATTTGCGGTGTTTGATCTCTTACGCTACTTGTGTTTGCTCCGTGCGTGACCATAAATCGTTGTTTGAAATTCTTTGGGGCCACCAAATTCGCAGAATTCTTCTTAGATACCGGTTTACAAATACCTGAATCTGAGAATTTATGCTGGATGTTTCTATCCAGGATTCGCACCCGCAAAAGAGCACAGACTTCACGTTAGAGTTGGATATGCGAAGTTTCGTTTTGGTGGTAACTCGACTAGATTTCCATATGGGGCCCAATTGTGCAAAAGCAGATCTCGCTTTGCAATTGCGTGATTTGACGTCTTCGTCCGCGCCGCTTTTGTTGGTAATTACGCTGCCCAGATACACAAAGGTTCGAACGCTATCCAACCTTTAATTCTGTAGTGTAGCATTGGGATCCGTAGTGGCGGCGTATCTGCTGTACCTGATTTTCGTTTTTGACCTATTAATTTCCAATCCAACTTTACGCGAGCAGTTGTTGATTTTTTCGAGATTGTCTTGGAGATCAGAGCACTTAAAAAAAATATCAAACAAAAACTCAGCTTAGGGACTCTACAACCTGAAGCATACATACTTACCAAAACCAATTTTGTTCCTGTAATCTTCGAACACTTTTCAATAATATTTCTTGCAATTAATTTGACCTAATTTATTTATGTCAATAAATTAATTGGGTCGATTGAGCCACGTTACACTGGCTCGGAGTGCTCTCTGGAGCCCGGTGTAATTACTTTCGTACTGTCGTGACTCATGGTAAAGGTTTAATAGAGAGAGGCGCCGGTACATTTTACCCCCCAAGCCCGGATTTTCTCACTACTACGCTGTGTATAAGCAACCCCTTGGAAAATAAATATCTGGATACGAGACTGTTGAAATATATAAAGACACTACCAGGGTTGTCAAAGTATCCTCCAAAACTAATAATGAGTGAACTGTGTTTTTGTAACCGAAGAAGAGGTCGGCCGAAGTTGAGATGCTTGTATGGGGTCGATTAAGATGCAGAGGACTTAGAACTGGGATGAATGAGAACGCAAGCCCGAGATCGTGACGAATGGAGGCGAAAACTACAGTAGGTAAAGACCCTACCAGGGTTGTTACGGGGCTGAACCTTGCACCACTCTTCCCCCACTCAGGAGGTCCGCTATATAATCTTAAAGTCACGTCCAACTGGTGGCCTGAATAAATCTCGAGCTGTTTCTTGGACTCCTTTCTGAGGGATCAGATAAGTTAGTATAGAAATATGATTTGGGAAAGCGAAAACTTCTTGGTCTCAATCCAATAGAGAAACAGAAAAGATGGTCTACCGTCTTTAGCTCCTCCGCTCACCGCAGCTTCTGCAGAATCGTTACGCCTGGATTCCCACTAGCAAGTGTCCAGTAATAACCCGGATTGCGGTCGAACTGTGAGCTCTATTGAGACAGCAAAGTTTCTTTGTTCTTCTCCTGCAAAAAGTCGGCCAAGTTTATCGTGATATTCTGCACGTGCTCGATGATTCAGGTTTGTCGGGAGCGCGAAGTGATTTAGTAATCTCAGTCCACAACTGGTCGAAGGTATACTCAGGCTCGCCTTTTCTTGAAGAAGGACGCTGGTAGTTCCTTTTCTAGCCTGTTCATCCGCGATACAATTTCCGTCAATATCCCTATGTTCTGGGACAAAGATGGGGTGGATTGTAGACTGCTGTAACATCTCCTCCAAAGCCGAGCGACAGTTTTCCACTGACTTCATAGGAGGCGAGGGACCATAGCACTCTCTGGAGAAGATACAGCTGTCCTTGTTAGCTATTTCTAGTTTTTATATTGTTGTTAAAGCCTCCTGGATTGCCATGACCTCCGCCTAGAAGACACTGCTTCAGCGTCTCTAGCTACTCTTCTTCGTCAGCACAGCTTCTTCATAAATCGTGATAACGAACGTTAAGCCTGAAAGCGTAGGCTCTCCAGTAATTGCAAGCTCTCCGTAAATTTGCGATAAGACATGCCCAACTTTTTGTTGCACATAGCAAATCAACTCTGGCCACACTAAAAATAGCCAGGCGTCTGGATAATAAGAGACAACCCGCTTATGCATTAAATTACAGCAGGTTTTTCTCAAACATTTTTTGGGGTTTGGTTTGCTTTTATTGTTGTTATTTCTTGAAGCAAAAGCAGGAGCAACTGCGTCAGATTGCGAACGATTGGAACATGCGTCTAAATTCACAATTCATTAGGATTCAACACCAGGCGCTTGGTCAGGAGTTAATGTTTTGAGTTCCTAATCCTCAACTAAGTCTTTCCCATATTTTTTATTTTCATTTTAATATCGCTTTAACCATAATTTTTTTTAAATCTCTAAGTTTTTATGGAACCCAGCTCAGTTTGAACCTTTTGACTTTTGCGCCACTGTCGTTAAATTTTAGTTTTATTCATGGGCGGCATAAATTTAAGACTTTGTACGATTAATAGACTGACTGACTAACCAGCTGACTGACTGATTGACCGGCACCCAGCCTCAGAGACACTCCAACAAATTTCAACAGCAACTGCACCAAATTCCACAACAATGGTTTTTTTTCGGTTTGGTTTTTTACGTCAAGTTGCGCAAAAGTTGCACAAGTTGTGCTGCATGGAGTACCCAAACCCAAGCCGAGAGTGGCAACCAAAAACAAAGTGATTTGCTAAATTGCCAAGCGATCTTGGCAAGGTGCGCTTGATTGATGCCTCACTTGGGCTATAAATGTCACATTAAGCCAAATTGTTAACAATGGCCCACCAAACAAATTGACCTTGTGGCAATTGTGGCTGGAAGCCTTGTGAACCGGTCAAACAGCCATTGAAAAAAATTCTATAAATATCAGTGATTAAATATTAAGTTTTTTGTATTTGCATAAAATCTAGTAAAAAAAAAAACAAATCTATAATTTTACATAAAAAAAAAACTGCGCAACTTAAGGCTATTGAACATGCTAGGATTGTGATATATTTTTTGGCTCACATTTTGAACTATTTTTTGTATGGTGTGGTTTTTTGTGGGACTGTACGTGGTGGTAAGTAGTTTACCAGCCGCCGCCGCCACCACCGCTGGACCAGCCATTGCCGCCGCCGCCACCGCTGGACCAGCGCGCCGCCGCCGCCGCTACCACCGCTAGACCAGCCGCCGCCAGAGTGACCGCCAGAGTAGCCGCCGGAGTAGCCACCGCCGCCGCCGGAGTAGCCGCCGCCGCCGCCGCCAGAGTGACCGTCGCTGACAACCTTGACAATGATGATTTTCTCAACACCACCGCCGCCGCCGCCGCCGGAGTAGCCACCACCGCCGGAGTAACCACCGCCGCCGGAGTAGCCACCGCCGCCAGAGTGACCACCGGAGTAACCACCGCCGCCGGAGTAGCCACCGCCGCCGCCGCTGGACCAGCCGCCGCCGCCGCCACCACCACCACCGCCGCCGCCGCCGCCTAGACCGCCAAGTTTACTTTGCAGCAGTTGGGTAATGCCTCCAAGACCGCCACCGCCACCGCCGCCGCCGCCGCCACCGCCCAGCAGTGAGCCCAAGGAGCGCTTTTGCACGCTATGCGCCGCACCACAGGCCAGCAAAGCTGCCATAATAACCATTAAACAGGCGAAGGGTTTCATCTTGCTCGTAGCGAATAGACTCGTAAACTAATCCCACATTAGCACCATACACGCACATTTATACCAAAAGCATAACCAATGGCCCAAACAACAAATATTCAATAATCTTTAAGCCAAGAACCAACAAACCGGCAGACAGTTTGGCGCAAGAGCGAGACGCCAAATATGGATGGATTTTTATTGATTCGGTTTTGCCTTTGACTTTGCCTAATTAGAAGCCATTGATGCCATGCGACTTGTCTACAATAATAACCCACATTTCTGTACACACACACACACACACAGTCAGAGTATTTTACTGCCGGCTTGAACGTGTCTCTTGGCCAGCTCCATAGAGAACTACTAGCCAAGTTATATATACTACTTTGTAGTATTACTAAACGTATGCAAATTGCCACGCATGCGCGCCCATCTTAAATTTATTTTTCGATTTTTGTTTTTTTATGCTAAAAACAAAACATTATTATCAACGAACGGTTGGCAACGCGGTGCTTGGCCGGTTTCTCGAAAGCCAAACAAATTAACAATATTTAATCATAAGCAGCAACAACAAACACAACCACAATAGATCATCAATGCTTCTGTCTGAATCTCAGGAAGCCGCCGCAGCAGCCAACACTTGACTTTAAGCAGCGTCTTCAATGGACTTAGCCTCACACTTTAAGCCGGGCCCAAACAAGCTGCTGCTCGTCTCTGCTGCGTTGACTGATTAATGGCATTTTGACAGCTGTGCAGCTGAGACGTCTGTTTGCTTTTAGCGCTCACTGTGTTTGGACCAGTGATGCGTTGTGTTCTGGTAATTTTCAGCTCAAGGCCCAAACAATAAGCACTAATTGAGGGTCGTCGTCGGCAGCCAAGTCACTAAAGTCCGCTAATGAAATTGTAACGAAAGCAGGAAGCAGCCAGGAAATCACTTGGCAGTAGACAACAAGTCTGGCCAACGCTAAGAGTGGCCTCTTCTCAGCACGAATCCTAGCCAAAACTTGCAGACTGAAGCAGCGCACACTTCATGGCTTAAAGTACATACAATACCAGACTAACTTCCTAAGCCGAAGTTTGCATACTCTGCCTTGGTAAATATAATAAATGTGTTATAGTCGCGGCGGTGCACAGTGGGTCAAACGAGTGAAATGAAAGGAACAAAATAGTGCAAAATTTTTATACCCTGTACCCTATGGTACAATGGGCATATTAAGTTTGTGCATGTTGAAAATGTATGTAACATATAGAAGGAGTCGTCGGAGACATCCCAAAGTTACCTAAAATATGATCAGGGTGAATAGAGAAGTCGATATACCCATGTCCGTCTGTCTGTTCGTTTGAACGCCAAGATCTCAGAGATGGTAAGAGCTAGAGTAACCAAACTTTCACATTAGATCCCATATTATTCCATAAGAGACAAACTTATTTAATTTTTTTGATATCGGGGATATATTATATAGCACCCATAGGAGTGTTTCAGCCGACCACGAAAAAAAAGTTTTAGATGGATAATTCATTTGTTTATGAAGATATCGTAACCAAATTTGGTATTTAAAAGTTTTTTATAGTTCCCAATCACTCTATCAAATTTGATCGTAATCGGTTGACTAAAAAAAATTTTTGCTTAAAAATTCTTCTGTTTTTGTTTTTTTATGAAGGAAGTAGATTTTCTTGCAAGCTAGTGGTACAGGGTATCCCAAAGTCGTCCGCGCCCGACATTACGAAGACAATTTTTTTTGTAATATTTTTTTTTCCGAAAAGGGTACCTCACAGAGAGGTGGGGCACTGCGACCAAAAGGTCTTTTGTACCATACCCTAAGGTTAAAACAAAAGACTTTCCGCTTTCCTCATGAATAGCAGTAGGTCTTTTGTTGGTGTTGACCTGAGATGGAAGGGACTAATCCGTTCCTTTCCCATGTGACAGGCTCTGTCCCATACCAGCGCTGGGCAGTCACAGAGAATATGCCAGGTGGTTTCATCGTCTTCTAGACATAGCATGCACTCTGAAGAGTCCAATAGACCAATTTTCTGTAGATGATATCTAACAGTGTGGTGGCTAGATAGGTAAGCTACCAGCAGCTTTAGGTCCGCTCCGTTAAGACCTTTTGTCTTGATTGCATCCAGAGGTTTGGCAAGCACTTTTGCTTGACGAAGCCCCGGAAGGGAGAACCAGTATCTCCTATGTTCTCCTGCGGCCCATTTGTTTATCATGGTTTTAATCGTCGACCAACCAATACCACAAAACGGCGCAGGAGATGTTGTCTGGGTGGAGGCACCCTGTCGTGCTAGATCGCCAGCGATCGCGTTACCATCTACTCCCGAGTGTCCAGGCACGCACGACTTTGTTCCGGGCGTACAGGGCTTGGCGGTAGTTATAGCATTCTTTAAACATCCGGGAGGAGATGCTCCACGAAAACAAAGCCCTAATGGCAGCTTGGCTATTTGAAAAAATGCATATGTTTGCGCCCCTTGTTCCCTTGAGAAGGATATTAAGGGCACAGATCTCTATGGCATGAATCTCCGCTTGAAAGACGCTGGGCCAGATGACCATTGCGGTAGAGATTCTGGTGTTGGGTCCAACGATTCCAACACCTACACCCTGCTCAGTTTTGGACCCATCCGTGAACCATTGTTGCCATCGGGGGTTTCCACAGGGGCTGCCATCATCCCAAGTCTCCCGACTAGGGAGAAGAGATCTAAATTTCCTGTTGTGGAAAAATCCCCGAACTCCGTTTTCGAGATTTTTTCAAAAACATGTTTTCATGTTTCAGCTATTCGTCAATATCTCGTGAATAAAATTGTGTACTTATTTAAAAAGTTAGATCGAAAGGTATTAATGTGAAGTGATATTTGATATATAGAGATTAAGTAAAAATTATTGAAGTTAAAAACAACCAATGACAAAAGTGTAATTTCCGGTAATTTTTTAAAATTACCCGTTTTCGGTTTGCGTTTTATTAACGAGAAAAAATTTTTTAAAATTATGTTAGGGTTTAGACTGAAAGAGAATTCTTTTAGAAACATAATCGAGCCTAAGATCTTCGAAATAGAAGAGGAACTGTAGATGTAATTTAACCATGAACGCAAACCAAAAACCTTGAATGAAAAATTTTGTTTCTCGTAGAAGTGTGATGGAGTGAAGATTGGAACTTCCATAGCATTTACAGTTCTTTCCCGATTTTGAAGATCTTAGACTTGAAATGTGCGTAAAAAATTCTGTTTAGCTTAAAGATTAACATATTTTTAGTTTTTGCTTGTGACTTTAATAAGTAAAATTAAAGGTTGTCATTTTCATGTTTTTCGATCCAAAATTACCCTAAAAAACACTTTTTTTTTTCGCTAACCTTTAAATTTGTAAACTAGTGTCATTGATCACCTAAGAAATTTTGTACTGTCTGGCGGGATATACAAAACTATATAATTAGAGTTAAATTTCTTATTTCCTGCCCTTTCTGCCACGATATTTAGCGATATTCTGTACGCTTTAACTTCTAAATAATCTATATTGAGATTAAGATCAAGAAAAACAAGCTCGAAAAATCTTGATATATGAGTTATTTATGTTGTTTTCACATTGGAAAGTACAAAAATAAATCAGTAATCTGCAAACTTAGAATTTTACTCTTAATTTCAATTTAAAATCGCGAAACTATGCCGAAAATCTAGTTTTTTAGAATTTTAATTTGATGTAATTTAATTTTATTCCATGCCATTAATATTTAGTTTTAAGAGATACAAACATATACAGAATTTAGCTTCTCAACCGAATGGTTGTTCTTTAAAATATTAACTAATAATAATATTATAATTTGTTAGAAAAATTGGAAAAAAAAACTTAAGCTGTAATTTTCTTAATTTTTTATCTTATATTTTACTTTATAAATAGAAATGTTGATATTTTTAAAAATAGGAAATTGAATCTTCTGAATAAAATGCCAACATTTTTTTTAGAATTTTTGGCTTAGGTTTTAGGTTTTGGTTTTTATTTATCGAAATATTGTTATATCAATTCAGGACTTTTACAATTCTTATAGTCTTTATTTGAGAATGTTTGGTCATGTTTTAAGAATTTTTGCCCTTATACTTATTAATAATAAGTATTGATCTTTTCTGAGTATGAAATTTTATTTCCGCTAAAATTAAAACTTAAATATTTTGTATCTAAAATGAAGACCTTTTATCTTTTTTTAATTTTTTAAAGAATGAAATTTTAGAATGCTGTGGAGAAATTTCGTAGGGAAGTTGAACTATTTTTGGAATTAAAAGAAAAATCCGAAAAATCACATTTTAATCATTTGAATCCCCACGGTTTGGCTGCAGATCCGCTTTATATTGGCTTCGATAGCCTCCAAGTCCGCTTAGCCGCCAAATCCGCTTATCCATCTATCGTTTAGACAGATGGAGTACACCCTACCTATATAATATAATATATTAAATTGCCTATACTCTACACAACACCACGTCCGCTACCCTTTTCTAGTATTGGGAGAGTACTTTCATTGCAAATTGCAGCAAGCAGTCCAAGCAGTGTTTCCTTGGCATTGAGCCATCGTTTTAAGCTTTATCTCCTCCACGACCTTATTTTCGTATCATTCTAAAATATATATGTTAAAGTGAGGATATAAATGATTTTTTTTAAATGAATAAAATAAAATAAAATGAATAAAGAAAAGTTGATAAAAACGTGATTCTCGGATGTTTCTGAATTCTCAAGTCATATATAAGAAAGCTACTCTCATTGAACCTAATTTGGAAAAAAGTTCGCTACGCTTTACGTGTAATTATATGAAAATTTTCAAACTTCTAAAATTCATACTATTTTGTATTATCTATGTATAGTATATATTTTGCTCTATTTATAACTCAAGAATGGCTGAATAGATTTCTATTATCTTTGATTTGTCAGATTAGTGTCCAACCGGGATAGCAGAAAAACTTGTAAGACATCGAAAAATTCATCCACAAAGTTGTGGAAATCCCAAAAAACAATGCTTGCTGAAACAAATAAGATTAGCGCGAGGAAGATATGGAAGTAGGAGTCTTATTTCGGATAAATAGTGAAAATAGACGAAAATATCATATAAGTAGTACGGTATGGTACAGTATGGTATGGTTAGTTATGGTTAATTTAAAGTTTCTAGTTATTATTGATTTTGAGATCTGTACGGTCTTACATGAATATATACTTAGCTAAATCAATGCATTCCATAAATATAGAGCTAAGAACTAGAACTTTATGAGACGATATAAATAAATTAAACAATGAATACCCTAATATTTATGTATCGCTAAGTTATCGCAAATCATGATCGTGATTCCGTTCCAAAAAAAAAACGAGTTCAGCTAACTCAAATATATTCCTCCAAAACATGTTAATAAAAATAAAAAATTATTATGTGGCAATTGCTAATAATATTTCATGATCATAAGCTTCTCATTTTTTATAGTATACATAAAGTATATACTATATACAATATAAAACTAGAAGCACTTCCAAACGTTTATGGAGCAAGCCTTAATGAGCCCCACACTTATTCTTTAAGGTATATATACATATTTTATGTATATATTTCCTATTCATTAATTTCTTTTAAATATGATTCCATATGATTAACATTTATTATGACCTCACTTAAGTCATGCAAAATATGCATTATTATTATTTTTCCAAAACTAGTTAAGTTTTGCCTAAAACTCTTTGTGCATTTTATAAAGCCAGTAAAATGATAAAGTATTTTAATTTTCGGAAGCTTAAAACTTGTTCATTGAGTCTAGAGAAGAACTGATAAGGTGAGGACCTTGTAGAAATTATCTTTGTCTCTGGCCTGACAACAAATGTGGGTCAATTTGAGTCACGTTTCTTGAAACGCCCCCTTAGCAGTTATTTCAAAATAAAGTTTAATTTTCATACTTTGCAAGCATTTTGTAGCTCAGTACAGAGCACTTTAATTAAAGAACTAGTTCTTAAGTTATTATATGCTGCTCCCATAAAGATCAAAATATAATTATATTGTTGTTTTTTATATATTTAAGTAAGCTTTATAGACAGCTCAGAAAATATGTTAAGAACAGGTTTTATTTTTAATCGGCAAAATTTTACAAAATTAAATTGTAATTTAATTTTGTTTATATAGTATTTTTTTAAGGCATTTAATTTTTTTTAAATTTATTCATGTTTCGAATGCTGACATAATTTCAAATTTTATATAACAACTGTATATTTCCTTTAAAGATTATGTGTCTTTTGTATAGCTAAATTATATAACTTTAGTTGTAGTTTCTAAGTATATATAACTATATATAATACAGTGCTCTCCACTTGAATAGCTCCACTTTTTTTTAAGCAGAAGAAGCAAAGCGTTTCCACAGTGGCAACCAGCAATGGAAAAAGGCAGAAATCTAACAAATAAAATGGGCATTTGTGCAAGATCCAAAACTTTGACTATGCCCGTTAGGGCACTTTTGCCCACCTCGGCTGCGATTTTTATGATAATTTAAGTCATATATTGTAGAGTTGCAAATTATGGGAGATAAATGAATTAGTATTAAAATACTGAAGCAACAAATACTAATTAATACTCCTGGCTCTCTTCTCCTTCGAGAAACACATTTGGATAACGTTAAAACTATTTCCTTTTTCGTCCTTATAATGTAGGTTTTAACTTTTTGGGGCTTATACGTTTAGTTCTGGGCATTACGTGCAAAGTTTTTATATGCTAACTAAATGGAGCTCTCACCATAGGGATACAAACTATAAATAAAAAATAATTACATAATCTGTAAAAACCTCTTTCTATTTACGAAACTTATTAAAATAATTGTTTTGGAACCTTTTTTTCTGTAAGTTATAGAGAGTAATAAATGTTTATGCAATCCAAACTATACTATAAAGAAGGATAGTTTGGAAACCCCCAGTTGCTTAGAGGAAGTAAACGTAGGCATAACACCTACATATATATCAGAAATCGCTTATCAATTTACGAAAAACTAGTTTATTTTATTGTTCTCTTTCGATGTTTGTTTTTTTACTATGAGAACATCTAAACATCTATAAATAAATTGGCTTAAATTACAGCCAAGTGATGGGCACAAAATGTCCATCTGATGGCCATGTGGTACACGATAGACATTTGATAACCACGTGAGAGTCACGTTATCAGCACGTGAAACCTACGCGATCAATAAGTTATAAGAGTGACGTGAAAGATGTGTGAAGTCTACGTGACACTCACGATATCTATGATAGACACATAATTATGGGATGGTCATTTTATTGAGACGTGAAACATGCGTAAAAAACACGTTATAAACACGAGACAGCCATATTATATTCACGTGATAGTCGATGGGGATGCGATGGGGATGTGAATGGGATATCTACGTTATAGCCGCATAATGTTCACGTGACGGTCACATTATATATGAAATCCACGTGATAGCTATATGATACTCACGTAACAGTATAAACTGATAAGTACGTGAAACCCACGTGATCAACAAGTTATAATAGTCCGTGAAGTCTACATGACACGCAGATTAAATTAAATAGCTACACGATACACACGTAATAGTCACGTGAGGCCTATATGATACCCACGTGATAGCCGCGTCATAGACACGCGATATCGTCGTGATATACACATGTTACAAACGTGATAGCCATGGAAAGCAATTTTATCAAGACGTGAAACATACGTGAAAAACGTTATAATCACGAGATAATTATGTCATAGCCAAGCTATATTCACGGGATAGGAACGTGAAGTCCACGTGATATAGCCACACTATATTTTGATATAGGTACATACGTTTACGCGTTATCCACTCGATACTCACGTGAAACCCACGTCATCAACAAGTTATAATAGTCCGTGATGGGTACGTGAAGTCTACGTGACACGCAGATTAAATTAAATAGCTACACGATACACACGTGATAGTCACGTGAAGCCTATATGATACCCACGTGATAGCCGCGTAATAGACACGCGATACCGTCATGATATACACATGTTAGAAATGTGATAGCCATGGATAACAATTTTATCAAGACGTGAAACATACGTGAAAACACTTTATAATCACGACATAATCACGTCATAGCCAAGCTATATTCACGTGATAGGAACGTGAAGTCCACGTAATATAGCCACACTATAATTTGATATAGGTACGTTATCGACTCGATACTCACGTGAAACCCACGTCATCAACAAGTTATAATAGTCCGTGTTGGGTACGTGAAGTCTACGTGACACGCAGATTAAATTAAATAGCTACACGATACACACGTGATAGTCACGTGAAGCTTATATGATACCCACGTGATAGCCGCGTAATAGACACGCGATACTGTCATGGTAGACACATGTTAGAAACGTAATAGCCATGGGTACCAATTCGCGTGAAAGGGACGTGCAGTTCACGTGATACAGCCACACTATATTGTCGTGGCAGTCACCTTATATTTATGTATTTGCCACGTGATAGGGACGAGCAATCCACCTGATGTCTACACGATACTCACGTAATAGTAGATAGTCACGTGATACACACGTGATAGCTACATGAAACTTACGTGATACTCGTGTTTTATTTTTTTTATACTATTCGAGATGAAGCATACCGAACCCAACTTCTCCCAAAGCATCTAAACTTCTAATAAATTTAGAATGTGTCCTAAGAAGATCTTTTTACTTTCACGAAATATTTATCTAGCTCCACTTTTGGCGCCAACCAAATGACAAGTAGTGTACATAATACACAATAGTTATACCTAGAAATAGAGACTGAAAAACTGAAACTTGGCAACGAAATCTTTAAAGAGTTTGCATAAATCAGCATAAAGTGCGTTGAACTTAAAAGATACAAAAAAATCAAATAAAACAAAATGCGGCATTTTTCAAGTCTTGTTTATTTTTTGTTTTTTTAATTTTGTTGCTTTTTTTTAGTTTTTTTCGTTGTTTTTTTTTTGTTTAAATGTATGCATAATCCCACGGCAAAAGTTAGTACCCATAACTAAAATAACCATGCTTCGTATAATTTAATACCATCTAGACACGGGCCTGTTCAGTGTTTGACGGAGCGACTATGCAAATATGTGCCAAAGGTAGAACCAGAACTGACTCTCTGGTAAGTCTAGGAACCGGTTCGCGATCTATCGTTTGGTTATTTGATTGCCTTAGGCATATATAACTTTACTTGGTCTAGTAAAGTATTACTTATGTAGATAAGAAGGCCTGGCAAGATGAGTTTTAAAAGCAAATTCGATTTGGTCACATCCGTCTCTATCGAACTTTTTGGACCCAATGGAACCCGGCACACTTGAACACACACACACTGACTTGTTATTTTAGGGTTTACGTGTTTTTTTTTTTGGTTTTGGTTTTGTTGATCTAGCTGTTATCAGCAAAAATTCTTGTTTTGAAAATATAAAAAAAAAAAATACTAGTTAGGAGACACGTCAGTTATTAACTTCCCTAGAACGAACTTCTATGCTGCTCTATAACGCATTTCTATATATAGAACTTTTTATATTATGAAACAAAATGCTATATTAGGAAGTTCGAACGTTTAACATTTTTATTCTAAAGTCGTAATAATAAAAATATGTTGTTAAATTTTCATTTTATAAGTTAAAATTTTACTTTATGGGATGCTTAATATTGATGTTATATACAATAGTAACTTTAAATGGAAACTATTATTTATACATTTTTTATACCCTGTACCGTATGGTACAAAGGGTATATTAAGTTTGTGCAAGCCGAAAATGTATGTAGCATAAAGAAGGAGACGTCGGAGACACCCCAAAGTTACCTAAAATATAATCAGAAGTTGATATACCCATGTCCGTCTGTCCGTCCGTCTGTCCGTTTGAACGCCTAGATCTTAGAGATGGTAAGAGCTAGAGTAACCAAACTTTCACATTAGATCCCATATAATTCCATAGGAGACAAGTTTATTTTATTTTTTTGATATCGGGGATAAATTATATAGCTCCCATATGGGTGTTTAAGACGACCTCGACAAAAAAATAGGTTTTAGATGGATAATTCGTTTGTTCATGAAGATATCGTAACCAAATTTGGTATTCGAAATTTTTATAGTTCCCAAGCACTGTACCAAATTTGATCAAAATCGGTTGACTATCATATAGCTCCCATAGGACCGATCGGTCAAAATAACTTTTTTAAAGCAAAATTTGCTATATTTGTTTTTTTTTTAAAGATATCGTAACCAGATTTGGCGTTTGGAAATTTTTTAGAGCACTTAAGCAATGTGCCAAATTTGAAAAAAATCAGTTGACTATATCATATAGCCCCATAAGGCCGATCTTCCAAAAAAATCGATTTTTTAAAAAATTTGTTGTGTTTCGTTTGGTTGTTAAGATATTGGGACCAAATTTGATATTCGTGAGTTTTGTATAGTTCCTAAGCACTGTACTAATTTTAATCCAAATCTTTTGACTATATCATATAGCTCCCATAGGACAAATCGGTCCAAAAAAACGTTTTTTATACAAAATTCGATGTGTTTCGTTTGCTTGTAGAGATATTAGAAATAAATTCGGCATTCAGATCTTTTTTAAGGTATTTAAGCACTGTGTTAAATTTGATTGAAATCGGTTGACTATATCATATAGCTCCACATAGGAAAAATTCTTCTGTTTTTGGTTTTTTGTGAAGAAATCGGACTTTATTACAAGCTAGTGGTACAGGGTATCCTAAAGTCGTCCGCGCCCGACTTTACGTCCGCCATTTTTTAAAAATACCTTTAAAAGTGGTTAATTAAAAGATAACACGAAATCTGGCTACGAATCAAAAAAATTCAAATCGGCCATACTGGAATATTTTTAAGAGTGACTTTATTTAATTTTTTCAACATATTTTTTAAAGTTCTTAATTACTTAATGTTTTTTTACTTTTTTATTTAAGTGAAAGAATTTCGATAAAACTTGTGGCTATATTTTTTCAATTCAATAATTCTTATTTGCGATCCCAATGATATTAATCAAAAATATTTCCCTTCCTCAGCAAATGGTTCTTAAATGGGATATTCTAATTTATTAAAATGTGAAAAATCGGAATAAGTACGTCTAACCCTAAAAAGGTAACATCCTCATATATATAATAAATAAACTGTAGCCCAAGCTTACACATTTTACATGGAAGAAAAAAACCTACCTTCTAAACAGGTTTTTTTTTTATACTCTAATTTTGCTTTCTAAATGTTTCCATAATAAATATGCATTTGTCTCAGAGGTGTCAATATTATTTATGGACTTGATATGTTATTATTTAAAGGTCGCATAAAAACTATTAAGTGCGTCATAATTATACTAAGCGAATATTTTTCTCTCTCTAAAGTTTTGTGAAATTTAAAAAGTTCTATTCAAAAAAGATTTATTTGCTATACAAAAATTCTTTCGACTTTAAGGTAATACAATCCAAAAGTTATCTTACACTGTACAAAGTGGCAGTGCTCTGGAACACGAATTCCAATATACTATAAGCTTTTTTTTCCAAAAAATATAAGATATGCTAAATCTTTCGTTGCAGAAATGAAATAAATAAATGAGGCCTTCTAATTTTCAGAATTTTAGAAAGAAATTTAAAAATAATCGAACATCGTATGTCTTCAGTTGCAAAGACCGCTTCGAACTCGTTTGGAATCATAAAATTAAACTTAAGATGTTCTTAATGTAAACATTCTTAATTGATTTTTATCGAGGGTTTATTAATAATTTGAATAGTTGATTATTATGAGTGCTTGCAATTTATTGAATCTAAAAGAGCTCTTGTTGTTAAGATTCTGTACAGACTGTAAATAACTGCATCAAGTATATAATACATACAAAACATCTATATACGATATATTTGTTCTTGGGTAATTCTTTTTAAAATCAAACTCTTCTTTTTATTTCAAAGGATCCAGCTAGGATAAGGTAATGGAAACTGTCCCTAGCGATAACATAAAAAAGACAATTTTTTAAGTGTCTCTGACTTTTTCTGAAAGAAATATCGAAATTTTGTAGAAAAAGTTACCAAAATGTTGTGTTTTTGGGTTTCCGGGCACACACTTAAGGCTGTGGTTTTTTCTTTAAGTTACCGATTTTTAAGATTGGGGGCATTATGGAAAGAGCTGCTCTATTCTACATTTAAAAAAAAAATGTTGAAATTAGTAAGATTTTATGACATCATAAGTGCAACCGTTTTTTGAAAAAGGTCCTTTTTCACTAAAATAGTCCTCGAAAAAAAAACAACTACGGATTTTGAAAGCTGAATCATCGCCCTAACATAAAATATTAGTCTCATCTCTGGAGAAAAATAAAGTGTGAAATTTGTCGACTAGTGTAATGGAAACTGCCTCTACCGATTTTTGAAAACTAAAGTTGCGTTTCGAGGAATACCGCAAAAACAAACTTTTTCGCAAAATTTCAGTTCTTAATTGCGGATTAATTTAAAATAAAGCCGATTTTTCGTTTTTATTTAATTGTTACCAAACTGCTGAATATTTTCGAATCAATTTTTTAAATTCAATTTCAATTTAAGAAAATATAATTGATTTATTTTTACAAACACATTTTCTCAAAAAAAAAAAACATTTATCAAAGATATACCAAAATTCTCAAAAATAGCTTTAGTTGTTAATTTAGATTTTTAAAACATATTTTTTCTGCGAGTTTCAAATAATATTAAAAAATTATAAAATCTTACTTAGTTAAGATTCCATATCTGCTTGATTTCAGTTAACTAATCCAATCGATTTGATTTAAATAATAATATGAATTTATCTTTTTTAAATATTTATTTTTAAATGTTTACTTTAAAGTGGCACATATATGAACCAATTAATATTCTACATAATAAATTTTAAACTTTAAATAAAAATACAAAACAAAGATTTTAACTCTAATTGGTATTTATTTTTTTATAATTTCATATTTTTGGCATTATATTAGTTATCTTTACTTTACTCTACTAATATAAACTAAATTTTTTAATAAGTTGATCAAATGACGTTTAAATTATTTTTAAATAATAGTAAGTTCAGAGCAAAATTAAAAAGTCTTAAGTAAATTCAAAACATGCAAATTTAGACAAATTTTTTTTTTAATTTCGAAAATTTTATATTAAAAAATATGCTTTATTTAACGTTCTAAAGCAAAAATTAATAAAAAATAAGTTTGCACATTTTTAAGAAAATTTCAAATAATTCAAAAAAAAATTGTATTAAAGCCCCAGCTAAAAAATTAAACTTCAAAAAATTTAAATTTTATTTCATTGGTAATTTTCTTATATGTGCTATTTTGTTATGGAAATTAAAAATTAAAAGATATTTAAATCTTACAATATTTCGAAAAATTAATATCTAATACAATATATTTATAGACAAATATAAAATACATTTTAATTTTATTAATAATAATTATCTCATTTATTCAGATTTTGTTTTGTATTAATTTAAGTTTCATTAAACTTCAGAGCAAAATTATTGAAATAAATATATTATATTTATAAACAAATATCAACTTTCAATTTTACTTAATAATAATTAATAAATTTTTTTAAGATTTTTTTGTTTTAATTTGAGTTTCATTAAATTTTAGTGAAACATTTAAGAGAATTCATTTAAGAATATTCATTATTATATTTGTCGTTATTTAGAAAAATAAATATTTAAAAAAAGGCAATTGAATTTATATTTAACTAGTATTTTTTCTTTTTTAAATTTAAAGTAAACTTTATGATTCCAAGTAAAAAACAAATATTTTTTATACCCTGTACCGTATGGTACCAAGGGTATATTAAGTTTGTGCAAGCCGAAAATGTATGTAACATATAAAAGGAGACATCGGAGACACCCCAAAGTTACGTAAAATATGATCAGGGTGAATAGAGAAGTCGATGTACCCATGTCCGATCTGATCCCTTTGAACGCCTAGATCTCAGAGATGGTCAAGAGATAGAGTAACCAAACTTTCACATTAGATCCCATATTATTCCATAGGAGACAAGTTTATTTTATTTTTTGATATCGGGGTTAAATTATATAGCTCCCATAGGGGTGTTTGAGACGACCACGACAAAAAAGTTTTAGATGAATAATTCGTTTGGTTATGAAGATAACGTAACCAAATTTGGTGTTCGAAAGTTTTTTATAGTTCCCAATCACTGTACCAAATTTCATCAGAATCGGTTGACTATATCATATAGCTCCCATAGGACCGATCGGCCAAAATAACTTCTTTAAAGAAAAATTCGCTATATTTCGTTTTTTAATAAAGATATCGTAACTAGATTTGGCGTTTGAAAATTTTTTAGACCACTTAAGCAATGTGCCAATTTTGAACAAAATCGGTTGACTATATCATATAGCTCCCATAGGGCCGATCTTCAAAAATCGTTTTTTGAACAAAATTTGTTGTGTTTCGTTTGTTTGTTGAGATATTGGGACCAAATTTGATATTCGTGGGTTTTTTATAGTTCCTAAGCACTGAGCACTGTACTAAATTGAATCCAATTGACTATATCATACATATAGCTCCAATAGGACCATAGGTCCAAAAAAACGTTTTTTATACAAAATCCGAGTGTTTCATTTGTTTGTAAAGATATTTGAACTAAATTCATCATTCAGATCTTTTTTCAGGTATTTAATCACTGTGTCAAATTTTATTGAAATCGGTTGACTTTATCATATAGCTCCCATAGGAACGATTAGTCAAAAAAAATTTTTTGCTAAAAATTCTTCTGTTTTTGGTTTTTTGTGAAGGAACCGGATTTATATTGCAAGCTAATAGTAACGGTATCCTAAAGTCGTCCGCGCCCGACTTTACGTCCGCCATTTTTATTATTAATTTTTTAAAATTATTAGCTTAATACAACTTTAAGAAAAAAAATCTTGATTGCAAGTTTCGAAGCACCTTTAAAAATATATACAAAAAAAACAGAGCAGCACAAGTTTCATACCGAAAACACGTTTAAAATAAAAACTGATATTTTTCTTCGATTTGTAAAAGAATGACCCATATGCAAAATAGCAACTTAGTAGTAACTAGTAACTTACTAGTCTCAAGTTTATGCATATTTATAAGCAATAAATTTTTACAAAATGGCTAATGGCTTCGGCAGAGATGCTTCCATACTTTTAAATTGTAGTATTTATTAATTAAACAAGTGTACATATGTACAGATGTTTAATACATATGTTGCTATTTAAACGCACACACACACACACATACACACACTGTATATAATTTGCGGCCATTATATTGTACATAAATAACAAGAGTTACAATCCATTAATGGAGACTAATGACAATAGTCAATTGATGTGGCATGAAAAACAAAAGAAATAAATTACAGATCGTAATATAAATTAGACTCTTAACATTTAAAGCTAAAGCTACGAAATTGTTATAAACTATTTAAGCCCGATTTAAAGTATCAGATTCTTTCGCATTTGTTGCCAAAGAGTAAAGCTCAACTTAACATCAAAAGCTTAGCTGCTTACTATAGATTAAGAATATACTGAAAAAAATTGTTTAAAGAATTATATTTTGAACGTTCCAATTCCAATTGTACCAAATAAGGAACAATCGGTATAGAGCAGGAAATTGTGGAATTAGAAAGGCACTTTCTCCTCTTCAAAAAAAGGTATTTGTTTTTATTACCACCATCATTAAAAATTAAAATTGCAGAAAATATTAAAACTTATTTATTGTTTTTAGTTTTTTTAATTATTTACTTTAATGAAAATTATTAGTATTTGATAATTAAATCTTATAATGAGCCTAAAATACTAGACTTTTGGACAGCATCAACATTTATATATATTTTAAAATTAACTTATTTATTTATTAAATAAATTTGTGTTTTTTTCAAAAGAAATAAATTTTTAAACTTAACTAACTTAAAAATTAATTGAAATCAAGTAGATATGAAATTTTAACTGAGTGACATTTTATCATTTTTGAATATTTCTAATAAAAAAAGGCGTACGTTAAGTCGGGTGCGGACGACTTTGGGATGCCCTGTATCACTAGCTTGCAATAAAATCCAATTCCTTCACAAAAAACCAAAAACAGAAGAATTTTTAAGCAAAAATTTTTTTTTGACCGCTCGTTCCTATGGGAGCTATATGATATAGTCAACCGATTTCAATAAAATTTGACACAGTGCTTAAATACCTTAAAAAAGATCTGAAAGCCGGATTTAGTTCAAATATCTTAACAAACAAACGAAACACATTGAATTTTGTATAAAAAACGTGTTTTTGGACCAATGGGTCCTATGGGAGCTATATGATCTAGTCAACCGATTTAGATTAAATTTAGTACAGTGCTTAGGAACTATAAAATACTCACGAATATCAAATTTGGTCCCATTATCTTAACAAACAAACGAAACACAACAAATTTTGTTAAAAAATCGATTTTTTGGAGGATCGGACCTATGGGAGCCATGTGATATAGTCAACCGATTTTGTTCAAATTTGGCACATTGCTTAAGTGCTGTAGAAAATTTCCAAACGCAAAATCTGGTTACGATATCTTTATTAAAAAACGAAATATAGCTAATTTTCTATAAAAAAAGTTATTTTGGCCGATCGGTATAGTCAATCGATTTTGATCAAATTTGGTACAGTGATTGGGAACTATAAAAAACTTTCGAATAACAAATTTGCTTACGATCTTCATGAACAAACGAATTATCCATATAAAATTTTTTTTGTCGAGGTCGTCTCAAACACCCACATGGGAGCTATATAATTTATCCCCGATTTAAAAAAAATAAAATAAACTTGTCTCCTATGGAATAATATGGGATCTAATGTGAAAGTTTGGTAACTCTAGCTCTTGCCATCTCTGAGATCTAGACGTTCATACGGACAGACAGACTGACATGGGTATATCGACTTCTCTATTCACCCTGATCATATTTTGGGTAACTTTGGGGTGTCTCCGACGTCTCCTTCTATATGTTACATACATTTTCGGCTTGCACAAACTTAATATTCCCTTTGTACCATACGGTAAAGGGTATAAAAACTCTCAGAAAAAATATGTTTTTGAAATATAAATTTTGGAAAATCTATGATAATTGCTCTGTTTTTTGGAGAAAATGTGTTAAAAATAAATTAGTTATATTTTTAAGTAGCCCTTTTGCCAACTGAGATAAGAAAAAAAACTTGATTCAAAAATATTGAGTAGTTTGGTAACAATGAAATAAAAACGAAAAATACGTATTTTTTTTTAAATTGAGCCGCAATGCGATACATTTAAGAACTGAAATTTTGAGAAAAAAATTTGTTTTTGCTGTAGGCCTCGAATGCAACATTAGTTTTCAAAAATCGCTGGAAGCAGTTTCCAGTACCATATCCAGCGAGACGCTTCTATTTAGATTTGCTTACAATTCACAACTGATTAAAGCTATTCAGTGATGATATTGACAGAAATATTTGTTTGAAGTATTTATTATATTTATTTTTTTATTTTTTTTTTTATGATATATGAAGTTTAGTTTTTGTTTGACAATATGTCTTTGCTCGTTTGGAACTTTGAATTAATGAATAAAGACAGTGTGCCACAAAAGTCATAGAACAGCAGGCTATTTTACACTATGTAGAATGTGAATTCCATCCATATTGTTTAAATTTTGCAAAAACTAATGATGAGATTCTCTTAAATATATATTTTTAAGCAATTAACAATAATAAATACAATTCAATAACAAGTTTTCTTGAATTAAAAAAAATACATTAATTCAGCGCCACAAAAGTTTTGGTACACTAAGACGGAATCTTTAATAATAGTATTGGGACCTTAAATTAATTTCCGGACTTTTTTTTTTTCAATTTTCAACTATTCTGGAAAAATGGACACAATATTTAATGTTCAAAGTATTGTCCATCGCTAGCCACTACTTTTTCCCGTCTTTCCGGTAATTTTTGGATTCTGGCTCAGAAGAACGACTCGTCTTTTGAGGCTATACCATGAATCGAACTAATTCTTGGTACTTTCAATGTACAGTCAATGCAAGTGCCATCGATCGAAACAGTTGGTAATCGGATGGGACGATCAAAATTTTCCATCTTTAAAAGAAATTTGATATGCACAAACAAACGAAATAATTTTAACTGATTCTGACAGCTATTGAATGTTTCTTTCAAATGACGTATGTGTCAAAATTGTATAATATTAATATTTTGTGGGATATTCCTTCATTTTAATAACTTCGTTAAGTCGGTTTGCCATTGATGCTACTAATTTTTCCAAATAATTTTGAATTCCGGTTTACTACGAATTACTCGTCCTCTGAGCTTTTCCTCCAAGCTGCACCACAAGTACTCCATGGCATTGAGATCAGGACTCTGTGGCGGCGGAAAATGTATGTAACATATAGAAGGAGTCGTCGGACGACACCCCAAAGTTACCTAAAATATGATCAGGATGACTAGAGAAGCCGATATACCCGTGTCCGTCTGTTCATATTGTTCTGGGTCTCCCTCTTCTTCGCTTGCCCTGCGCGTTCCAATTATGGGCGTGATGAAAAACTTCATGTGGTGAAGTATGCCCAATCCAACCCCATTTGCGACTAGTAATTATGTAGGATATCGGCTTCATCATATAGCTGCATCAGCTCAGAGTTGCTGATGGTGTTTGGCCTTCAAAAAGAATACTTCGAAGATCTAATCCAACAAAGCCTTGTAGTTTGCTAATAATAGCTTCTGTTCTTAGCCAAGACTCACTCCCATTAAGTAAAATGGATAGCACATTGGATTTGTATATCTGGATTTTCGTGTTTGTCGACAGAAAAAAATTGGAATTCCAAATATTTCGAAGTTGCGCGAAAGTACAGCTACCTTAGTCACTCTGGCTTCCATGTCTGCCTTTGCGCCACCGTCTGACACTGCCAAGAAAGGAGACAAAGTCCACTAGTTACAGATTAAAAAGTCGTCATTACAGCGGCTACTTCCTTCATATTGGCCAATTATTTTTCAAATATACTGTGACGCAAAGGCTCATAGGGCTTTTCTCTTATTTCAAATGATATAGTTTTGGGGGCCACTACCACTGTCGTATTGGCTCTGTGGCTTGCAATTCTTTCCACCCATGTCAGTTTCAAGCTGATTGTGATGTCTGATTCAAGCCCAATTGTCTGGAATTCATATCTCATCTTAGATCTCAGTGCAGCCTTTTATAAGGCACGTTCCATGATTCTAATCGACGAGGCTTGCTGCAGATTGCTATAGCTATTCTACGTTCTCCAATGCTTCTAAGGAAACGCACGTCTTAATTTTTACTAAACCCAGCTTCTTGCATTATTTTGGAACCTTTCATATAGAAAACGTGTTTCATTTATAAGTCCTGGATAGCCTTCCATATCTCTTGTCTTGTTAACTATTTGCTCAGCTTGCTGAGAACCAATTATGAGGCCTTGAGTTTGGTTATCGCAGATCATAGTCGTTTTTCTCAATAGGGATTTTCGTGTGGATCACGCGTGATTCATTACAGCTGTCCAAGGCAAAGTTGTTCAGTATTCATTAGCAAATCATCATGGAAAGACTTACACCCGAACAACGTTTACAAATTGTACAATTGTACTACGAAAATCAGCGTTCTGCAAAGAATGTTTTTCGTGCGCTTAGATCGACTTATGGTCAGCATAATCGACCCACCGAACCCACAATTCGTAACACCATCACCAGATTTGAAACCCAGTATTCATTGTTTGATGATACACGACCAAATTGACCACATCCAGCACGTAGTGAAGAGAATATAGCGGCGGTAGCTGACAGTGTTCACGACGACCGCGAGGAATCGATTCGGCGCCGATCGCAAGAACTTGGCCTGTCGTATTCAACCACCTGGCGCATTATCCATTTGGATCTCGGCTTGAAAGCATACAAAATTCAACTCTGTCAAGAATTGAAGCCGAATGACCTTCCTGCACGTCGCCGTTTTAGTGAATGGGCTCTTGGTAAGATCGTTGAAGATCCGTTGTTTTCGACCAAAATTTTGTTCAGTGATGAGGCCCACTTTTGGCTCCACAGCTTCGTGAATAAGCAAAATTGCCGTATTTGGGGTGAAGATCAACCCGAAGAGGTTCACCAGCTGCCATTACATCCAAGAAAAACAACGGTTGGTGCGGTCTGTGGGCTGGTGGAATCATTGGTTCGTTTTTTTTAAAAATGAGCAAGGTGCGAACGTTACCATCAATGGCGCACGCTATCGGACCATGTTAACGGACTTTTTGCTGCCTGAAATTGTTGCCCGTGATCTCGACGACATTTGGTTCCAACAGGATGGCGCTCCGGTCCACATTGCCAATGAAACAATGGCTCTATTGCGAGGTCAATTTGGTGAGCGATTAATTTCACGTATGGGACCCGTACCTTGGCCGCCAAGATCGTGCGATATCACACCGCTCGACTTTTTTCTTTGGGGTTACGTAAAGTTTTGACTTTGCGTGGACAGACCGTTTGGATATCGCAGATCATGGTATCATATATGCATACCTCTGCTTATATGATAGCGATTTTATTGTGCAAAATAAATGTTTTGATTCAGTGCATAGTCTTGGCAAAATATTCAAGTCCCATCAATTTGAGGCGCTTAACGATAAGAACACTTGGCCAAGAGTAAGGCTATACGTGTGGGAAAGGAGCTCTATCAAATACCCAAGGTAACATATTGCGATAAAGCGTTTACTGCAAGATCTGTCGCTTTCCATGCTGTAACAAATGTCAAAACCTTTTTCATGATTGTCGTAAGAGTCGATGTAGAGTAGTTGCTCTTACTATTTTAATTCCGCAACCTTTTTGGTACAGCAGAAAAGCGAAAAGACGATTTGTGTTTTTTAAGTTGCTGGTCACACTCATCGCTAAGCGGTTTTGTTTTGCAGAATTTTTAGACTTTTTGATTTGCTTTAAACTTTCCAAAAAAGCAGACATTTTGCCAAAAAAAAAAAATAAAGTTCAATCAAATGACGATATAAATAAGTACTTCAAACAAAAAATAAAATGTAGAACAAATGTATAATAAATAAATTAATTAATAAATAAAATTTCTGTTAAGGTCATCACTGCGCAGCTTTAATCAGTTGTGAATTGTAAACAAATCTGAGCAAAAGCGTCTCGCTGGAAATTGCTTTCAGTGATTTTTGAAAACTAATGTTGCATTTCGAGACATACCGCAAAAAAATAATTTACAGGCGCAAATGCATTCCAATTTGTCTCAGTGTAGTTTATCAGATTTCAAGATTTTTTTGCGCTTCGAATTAGTTGTTAGCCAATTTAAGTCGTATAGAAAATCGGCATGTGTGAAATATGCAAATCGGCTTAAATGTGCTTCAAGCTGTTTTATTTATGTAATATTAAAAGTCATCAAATATCTTGAGCTTAAGCAAATAACAATTTTTGGCCTAAACATGTTTGACCAAAAGTTAGTCAAGGTTCTTTGGCGGCCAACTCGAGACTATTTGACGCCGTCAAACAGTTTATTAACAATGCGCGCAAACAATTCAATTATCAACAAAATGCCTCTTAAAACAAATTCAATTTTATTTTTAAATTTAGTCAACGGAAGTAGCACAAATACACAAAAAAACAATAAAAAACAACAAAAAAAATCAACAATCAATCAAACAATAATAACAAAAGCCAAAAAAAAAATGCATATTGAATTATTGTTTTTTTATTTGAGATTTACGGAAAACATTTAACAGACAATTTGTATATACACATATTTACATTTAATAGTTTTTGACGGAGATGTTAGCGGAATTGAAATTCGTTGGTTTCTGTAAAAGCTGAGGAATAAGCGGAATGAAATGCGTAATTATTTCGTAATGATTAAAAATAAAAATATTTTTTTTTGACTGATCGTTCCTATGGGAGCTATATGATATAGTCAACCGATTTCAATAAAATTTGACCAGCGCTTAAATACCTTCAAAAAGATCTGAATGCAAAATTTATTTCAAATATCTTTACAAACAAACAAAACACATCGAATTTTGTAAAAAAAACGTGTTTTTGGACCGATTGGTCCTATGGGAGCTATATGATCTAGTCAAACGATTTGGATTAAATTAGTACAGAGCTTATTAACTATAAAATACCACGAACGCCAAATTTGGTCTTAATATCTTAACAAACAATCGAAACGCAACAAATTTTGTTAAAAATCGATTTTTGGAAGATCGGACCTATGGGAGCTATGTGATATAGTCCACCGATTTTGTTCAAATTTGGCACATTGCTTAAGTGCTGTAGAAAATTTCCAAACGCCAGATCTGGTTTCGATATCTTTATTAAAAAACGAAATATACGGAATTTTTCTTTAAAAAAGTTATTTTGGCCGATCGGTCCTATGGGAGCTATATGATATAGTCAACCGATTTTGATAAAATTTGGTACAGTGATTGGGAACTATAAAAAACTTTCGAACACTACATTTGGTTACGATATCTTCATAAGTTTTTTTTTGTGTCGAGGTCGTCTCAAACACCCACATGGGAGCTATATAATTTATCCCCGATTTAAAAAAAATAAAATAATATGGGATCTAATGTGAAAGTTTGGTAACTCTAGCTCTTACCATCTCTGAGATCTAGGCGTTCAAAAGGGCAGACGGACGGACAGACGGACATGGGTATATCGACTTCTCTATTCACCCTGATCATATTTTAGGTAACTTTGGGGTGTCTCCGACGTCTCCTTCTATATGTTACATACATTTTCGGCTTGCACAAACTTAATATACCCTCTGTACCTTACGGTAAAGGGTATAAAAATCTCAGAAAAAATATGTTTTTAAAATATAAATTTTGTGTAAATCTATGATAATTGCTCTTATTTTTTGAGAAAATGTGTTAAAATTAAATTAATTATATTTTTTTAAGTAGCCCTTTTGCCAACTCAGATAAGAAAAAAAATTGATTCTAAAATATTTAGTAGTTTGGTAACAATGAAAAAAAAAACGAAAAATACGCATTTTTTTTAAATTAAGCCGCAATGCGATACATTTAAGAACTGAAATTTTGCGAAAAAGATTAGTTTTTGCTGTATGCCTCGAATTAGTTTTCAAAAATCGCTGGAAGCAGTTTCCAGTACCATATCCAGCGAGACGCTTCTATTTAGATTTGCTTACAATTCACAACTGATTAAAGCTATTCAGTGATGATATTGACAGAAATATTTGTTTGAAGTATTTATAGCGTTATTTGACTGAACTTTATTTTTTTTTTTATGATATATGAAGTTTAGTTTTTGTTTGACAATATGTCTTTGCTCGTTTGGAACTTTGAATTAATGAATAAAGACAGTGTGCCACAAAAGTCATAGAACAGCAGGCTATTTTACACTATGTAGAATGTGAATTCCATGCATATTGTTTAAATTTTCCAAAAACTAATGATGAGATTCTCTTAAATATATATTTTTAAACAATTAACAAGAATAAAAACAACTCAATAACAAGTTTTCTTGAATTAAAAAAAAATTACATTATTTCAGCGCCCAAAAGTCTTGGTACACTAAGACGGAATCTTTAATAATAGTATTGGGATCTTAATTTTTTTCAATTCAATAACAAGTTTTCTTGAATTAAAAAAAAAATTACATTATTTCAGCGCCCAAAAGTCTTGGTACACTAAGACGGAATCTTTAATAATAGTATTGGGATCTTAATTTTTTTGTTTTTTTTCAATTTTCAACTATTCTGAAAAACAATATTTAATGTTCAAAGTATTGTCCATCGCTAGCCACTACTTTTTCCCGTCTTTCCGGTAATTTTTGGATTGTGGCTCAGAAGAACGACTCGTCTTTTGAGGCTATCCATGAATCGACCTAATTCTTGTTACTTTCAATGTACAGTCAATGCAAATGCCATCGATCGCAATAGGTGGTAATCGGATGGGACGACAAAATTTTATCCTATGGGAGCTATATGATCTAGTCAAACGATTTGAATTAAATTAAGTACAGAGCTTATTAACTATAAAAAACTCACGAATACCAAATTTGGTCCCAATATCTTAACAAACAAACGAAACACAACAAATTTTGTTAAAAAATCGATTTTTTGGAAGATCGGACCTATGGGAGCTATATGATATAGTCAACCGATATTATCCAAATTTGGCACATTGCTTAAGGGGTCTAAAAAATATCCAAACGCCAAATCTGGTTACGATATCTTTATTAAAAAACGAAATATAGCGAATTTTTCTTTAAAAAAGTTATTTTGGCCGATCGGTCCTATGGGAGCTAAAAAAATGAAATAAAATTGCCTCCTATGGAATAATATGGGATCTAATGTGAAAGTTTGGTAACTCTAGCTCTTGCCATCTCTGAGATCTAGGCGTTCACACGGACGGACGGACAGACGGACATGGGTATATCGACTTCTCTATTCACCCTGATCATATTTTAGGTTACTTTGGGGTGTCTCCGACGTCTCCTTCTATATGTTACATACATTTTCGGCTTGCACAAACTTAATATACCCTTGGTACCATACGATACAGGGTATAAAAATAAAATCAAAAAAATACACTGCTGATCATAGGTTAGACGCACGCTTATATAAATTAAAATTTGTTTATTATCTCTAATTTTAATGATGATTGAAAAAAGTTTATATGCAAAAACCTTGATTATTGAATGTACTTCAAGTATAATATTTTATTTTAATCATTAAAAGTTAAAAAAATGTAGTTTTTTAAACATTTTCTTATTGCTACTTAAAATAAGGCACTTTTTCTTGGTCAATAGCATAGACGCACTTAGAATCATTAATTTTTGGTAAGAGAATAACTTATTTCTAACTTCAAATTATAGTTGGAGTAATTATTAGAAATAAAAAAAAAATAAATTCAGTAATGAGTACAGCATTCTTTATTACTAATAACTTCATATATCCGATCCTTCATAAATTGATACAAGGAATCTATGTAGGTCAGGGAAATCTTGCTTCAAGCACGCTTAATAGCTGCAGTTAATGTTTCCTTATCTTCGTATTGCTTTCCCCCTTCGTATACCTTCCGTGTAAGCCACCCCCAAACATTTTCAATTACGTAAAGATCAGGACAAAAAGGTGGCCAAGTCATGATGTTTACGTTTTGAATCGAAAAAACGGCTTTACTACACGAGCGTTATGAATAAGAGCATTATCTTGTTGAAAAATCTAAGGAATTGGTCCGAATAGATCACTTAATTTTGGAAATACGGAATCTAACAAAATTTTGAAGCGCTCGGCGTTCATCTTCTGATCGATAAAAATTAAGTCAATTGTTCCATAAAACGTGATGGCATCCCACACAGTGACTCCACCTTCTCGGCTGTGATGGCGGCTTTAATTTAATTAATTTTTTCGTAAATCGTGATAATAATTTTTAAAACCATCATTTCTATCTTAATTAAAACGTTTTTCATCAGTAAAAACAACCAAACGCCAATCATTAAGTCGAGTGTCAGATTGAACAGTCCACGTCATATTTTCTTTTGCAAATTGAAGCTGTTTTTCATTGCGAATACCATTCAGAGGTTATTTTTTCTGGATTTTTAGACCCTTGCTTTTACTCCGGCTAATTCCTTAATCTGAGCTTCTGACTTAGTCGAATTCGAAGCAATTCTAATAATTTTACGCTCTGCTTGCTTAGATAGTACATTTTTTTTCCGTTTGAAAAGTGTTCCATATGCCTCTAGATTCTTTAAATATATATCATTAGTTCTGGAACTGCATTTTATCTCTTTGACAAAGTTTCGATTGGATAGTCCTTGCCAGTGAAAGAAGTCTGCTTTTTGTCGTTTCAATAAGCTCATAACAGTAGTTTTTCCCATTTATGGTTTAAATATTGCTCGAAAACAATTGATTTGTTTATTTTCAGTATTTTTTCAATCAAAACAATTGCATTTTACTCCACAAGACTGAAAAATGTTAAGTGCGTCTATTTCAATGACCAACTGAAAACCCACGTGATTGAACAGGCATTTGTTGGGTCTTCGAATACACTGTTATTTTTTTCGCACATCAACCAACTAGGGGCAAATATTTTTCGAACAAGATTCGAAATTTAATGGGAAAAACATTTTGGGCAGTTAAAACATGCGTGATTGTAAATAAAGCAGTTTATTTCAAAAAAGCGTTGGTGCGTCTAACCTAAGACCAGCAGTGTATCTTATTATCTTAAAAAAACAGGCTCTTAAAAAAAATTGTATAATAAGTGTAATAAAAAAAATCTTTACCGTTTTTATTATTAAAATTAAAATAAAATCGATAGGCTTTTTGTCAACTATGTTATTATTTTATAACAACTTTTTCTTGCCAACAAAGTCTTATTTTTTTATATAGACCAATGTTATATTTTTTGTTTTTAGACCGAAAGTACATGAAAATATTATTCCTAAATCAGTTGCGTATTTTGCCATGGTTGGCTTTGAATTTTTAGCATTAATATCGTTTATTTAAATTTAAATATAATAACGTGGTAGAGTCAATCAATATAAACTATTTAAAATTTAATTTGTTCCAATATATCATAAATAAAAAGGAATATTATGGGGTTCGGTGGCGTAAGTGGTAGCGTACTCGCCTCTAAAACCGAAGGTCGGTAGTTCGATTCCCCGCAGCTCAAAGACGTTATTTGCCTTGAAAGTCTCTATTAATGAAATTCACCGCCGTTCGGATTCAGCTATAAACTGTAGGACCCTGTTCTGTTCAGACAGTTATTAATGGTGATCCCCTATACCCCTCTCTAAGCGGTCAAGCAGGGAATTAAAAAAAAAATATATATATATATTTTCAAAATAAAAAATCATCCATAAAATGAAAGTGCAACCCACTCTCTAACTCTTCAACATTTCTAGCTTTTTTTGAAGTAACTGATTGGAGATATGTCTTATAGGAAAGATGGTCGCAGTAAAGAAAATAATGAGATTCGGAATCCACCCGATATTACCTCTAAAAGAAACAGCATGCCAAAATTTTAAAAAATCGTATTGTTATTATTATTAAGGACATATTCATAATTGGGACAAATTATAAACGTAGTCATTCACATAAGTTATTAACAAAGGATTTCCAATGATCTCTGTTTCGCGCCGTTGCTCATAGCTCGATGATGGATTTTCCGGTCTTCCGATTGAGCGTCCTGCGCCAGGTCATTTTAGGTCTGCCTCAGGGTCGATTGCCTTGTGGGTTCCATTTCAGAACTGCAGACGGTATCTCATCATAATCTTTGCACAGCGTGTGACCCAACCTACAGTATTTGCGCGAATTTCGATTTCGATTGGTTTTTGTTCGCAAAGTTCCCAAGACGCAGATTGCTAATGGTTCGGCGCCACCATATACGTAATACGCTTCCAAGAAATCGATTGACAAATGTTTGTAGCTTCTTAACGATAATACTGGTAATGAACCATGTCTCACAACCATACCATAGAAGACTCGTATTTTAGTTTTTCGCCGTATATTCGGTTCTCGCCAGAATCTATTTAGTTGTCCAAAGACAGCTCTGACTTTACGAATTCTGCAGTCTACATCGTCCAATGCTCTTCCGGATGATGTAATTTGCCTTCCGAAATACTCGAACTTGTCTACGTTTTCAATATGCAAGCTGTGGATACTAAGGGCGCTTGTATTGGGAGGTTTTACCCGGAAACTTTGAGTTTTTGCGCAGTTAATTTTAAGACCAATTTTTGAGGCTTCTTAGGCGAGTCTATCTAGCTGACTTGAAGGTCCGAATGACGGGAAGAAAATAGAACAACATCATCCGCATATTCTAGATCTTCTAGTTTACGGTTGAATTTTCAGTTGATTCCAAAACTATTTAAATCAGCTGATTCAAATGCCAGATCGGTGATAAAGAGCAAGGGCGACAGTGTGCATCCTTGTTTCACTCCGCTATTGCTTTCAAAAGGATCGCTTAGTTGTCCGCCATTTAAAACTCGGCTTGAGGACCCAGTATACGACGCTATTATGATATTGATAGTTTTGTCTGGAATCCCTCTAGCTCAAAGAGCCACCCAAATTGCTTCCCTATAAAAGCTGTTAAACGCTTTAAGAAAGTCTATGAGAACTATATATAACATGGAATTGAACTCCTCGGTTTGCTCTACGATAATACGTACAGTGTTTATTAGATCTATACAAGATCTTTGAGGGCGAAAGCCAGCTTGATTTCTGCGTAGAACGTTGTTAAGTGGCTCGGATTCTGATCTGGTTGAGGATTCATGATGGTTGGCAGGAGAAAGATACCCCTCCAGTTAGAGCATATTTGTGGGTTTCCTTTCTTCGGAATCTTGATAATTACCGATTCCTTCCAAGATTTAGGTACATTTTCAGAGGTCCAAACAGCTTCCAAGATCAGAGTTAACTTTTGTGCCATCATGTGAGCATTCGCTTGGAAGCATTTAACGGCGACTTTATCTGCTCCCGGAACATTCCCTTTTTTTAGGGTGTTAATTGCACTCTCAATTTCCTCAAGTGTGGGAGGGCTAGTTTTTATTTGCCTGTTTACATTATGTCTCCTTCGCATTGGGAAAAAGGTAAGTATCTATTAACCAAGTGGGAAACTCTAAAAACGATTTAAGCATTATAAATTAAGGATTAAATTTAGGTCCGCACTGCCAAGACCTTTTGTCCTTGACACTGGGGAAGTGCTGGAAAATTCCGCCCCAACAGGTGCCTTTAAAGGTTCAAAGGAGCCAATTGCCCATTTTACTTAGTCAGCATCGAATAGAGTGCCAGATATTCTGGCAGCCCCTCGGAGGTTTGGCTCGATCCAACTGGGAGTTGGGCATCCGAGCTAATTCTTAAAACAAATATATAAAAATGCATATAGAACATTCGAGTTACAAATTTAAACAAATGCCGCTTACAATTCACAACTGCCTTAAGCAATAATCTGTACTTGTACTCATTTTTCGTCCCTTTAAAATTGCTTATAAAACTAATAATTCTATAACTTATTCTTCTAATTTTAGTACAAAATGTTTATCTATTTTAATTTGTTTGTTTAGTACCAAGTATTTAATTTTATATATTGGTATTTTGAAGTGGATTCCCCTTCTCCTGAATAAGCAAAAAGTCAATTCAGGGATAATAGGTAATTGAATTAACGTAATTAAATTATATAACAGGATTGATCAGCCAATATTAAAAAAAGGAACTAAATAAATAAAACTTATCATGAAATATCTAATATCTGATGGGAAGGTTAAAAGGGGTCTGGTTACAAAAGTATTTTCTAAAAGACCAAGTGCTAAATGGTTATGACTGAAAACATGAAAATATTTTTTAAAAAATCGGTGTCTAGTTCGAGATAGTTTATCCATAATAATAAAACAGAACTAATCCAATGCAAGAGAATTAAATTTGAATAATATTTTAAATTATTATATAACGTTTTATTTGGCTGTGGAATATTTTTCAACAGATGTGTCTTAGGCTCCGAGTTTTCTATAGAAACTGGAGATTAAAATTTCTCCAAAACAAACACGATGAATAAAAACACAAAAAAGAAACAAATTTTGAAAATCATCATCATTCTTGGGACCGAATTTTATGGAACCGAGCGGCAAGACAGCAACGTAACCTCTTAAGAGAACTCAGAAGTGATTTCGTCGAGCAAAAACTGACTTCCATGGACTACACCGTCGATGCGAACTACTCTATATGGAAGTGCACAAAATCGCTTAAACGACAACCCTTTAGACAGGTTCCTGTCCGATGTCCTAGTGGTGAACTTACTAAAAACGAAAGGGAACAGGCAAATGCTTTCGAATACCATCTAGAGGATCGTTTCAGTCCTAATGAATTTGCTACAATAGAGCAGATTAGGAAGACCCACCAGAACCTTAAGACCCCACTGCAGATGTCCGTACCTATTAACCCTATAAGGATTGAAGAAATTACTGAAGGGATCCAATTATTGCCGAAAAATAAAGCTACGGGTATTGATAGGATTTGAAATGCTACGTTGAAGGCCTTGCCTTAATTTTTAATGTTATTATCAGGCTCCAAGTCTTTCCAAAGCAATGGAAATTAGCAGCGATTCTAATGATTCACAAGCCAGGCAAACCAGAAGATGATCCTGAGTCGTATCGGCCAATAAGTCCTTTACCCTTCCTGCCGCAAGGCAGACCATTTTCAGAGGTCCAAACAGCTTCCAATATGGGAGTTAGATTTTGCGTCACCATGTGAGCAAAAAAAAAAATCTGTCATATGGGACAGAAGATCACAGTGCAAAAAGGTAACGCAATAAACAAAGAAAATTTTGTTCCCAACAGAAATGGCACGCTCTCAAAATTATTCTTACGATATCACCTCCAGTAGAAACAACATTTAAACAATTTACGTTTTTTTTATAAAATTTTATTGGACATTATAAAATTTTATGGGACATGTCATATAGGACAGATGTTCACAGTGCAAAAAGGTGACGTAATAAAGAAAGAAAATTTCTTTCTAAATCGAAAGACGCTTAAAATTCTCCACCCGCTATCAGCTCTAATAGAAACAAGATTTACACATTTTACGCTCTTCATTTTTGAAGACAATAAATTTAACACTTTTTCAACGCCAAACTGCTTAATTGCCAATTTGTGTTTACCATAAAAGAAACCGCAACAAGTTTGCTACCTTTTATTTATTTTTATTTTATTTTTTTCATTTTATGGGTGTGTTTGACAAACAGCTCTTATACGAAAAAAAAAAAATCCAAAAGATATTACATTTAAGCCATAATCCGTCATTCGTAAGTCATATGAAGTGTCCCAAAGCCCTAGTACAGTCCCTTGGAACTTGAGCTTCCCATTATGCATGCCACTCACGCACTTTTACTTCCTGACATGTTCCAACTGGTTCGCTCTCTGCGACGTTGGAACTTTCGCTTTTAATTTATGTTGACATTGAACTTCATTAACCCTTTGCTGGAAATGTGTGCTGCAAAGATGACAAGCTGAAAGAGCCCAAAACAGGTTAAGCTTTTTATAAGCCGAGCTTTTATGGGCTCATAAAGTTACGTTCCCACGTATTGTCTGGGTTATGTAAAATTCCATTTCCAGCTGTTTTTATGACAGGTTTTGTTATGCTGCAGAGGTCGCTATAAATTTTTGCAGATTTTCGTGAATTTTCAATAAAACTTGGTACAGCCCTTGTAGCTTCTAATGCGACATTCGAAATTTGTTTGTAAGAAGTTTTTTTGCAGAATTTTAAAAATAACTGTGGGTGGATTGGTAGCTTCTATTTACTATTTTTGGTAACAAAAAAGTTAAAGAATTGTACGAAAATTATGAAAATTTAGTTTTACCAAAATTTGAAGGTTTTCTTTGAAATGAGACAAAAACTGTGACAAATTTTATTACTTTCATAAGAAATAATGTGCAGAGATTTATTTGTACATTTTTACGAAATTCTTTTAGAATAGATTTTTATGGGATTGAGATTGGGAGAAGAAAAAGCAAATAGAACATTTGTAATTTTTAAAAATGGTCGAAACTGTCAATTTTTGTCGACTTCAGGTTAATATTTTTTACTAAGTCTATACATATCTGTACATATGAAAAAGGGGCCAAAAATGTTTTTCAAAAAAATCTTGGTTCTTAAAAAAAAATGAATGTAATTTTCTCTATCCAAAATTACCCTAAAAAACTTGTTTATGTAGATTTATTCGATGATCCTCAATTTTATTAACTTATGTAATTTATTTATAAACTGTCACTTAAAAAATAAGTAAATGTTTTGGCAATGAAAATTCGACTGATTTTATAATTAAACTCCAATGAGAAAACACAATTTTTATATAAATAAATAAATTGAATTAATTATTAAATTGTTTTAATAAATTATTTGAAGCAAAAGTTACTTTTTTTTAATATATCAAGCATTAAAATTAAACTTTAATTGTAATAATAATAATTTATTATATCTTTGTTTTTTTTAAGCATAGCTTAAATTGCCATTAAACTTAAACAAATCTAAATAAATTTTAAAAATAAATTTCAAACATAAATTTAGAAAATTTTTTTATTATTTAAACATTTTAATTCAATTAGACTATATATTCAGGAAGATATGAAGATATGATTCAATATGAAAATAAAAAACTGGAATCAAGTTTGAAAAGAAGTTGAAATAATTAAATAAATAATATAAATATGAGTATAAAGAAGAAGAAAAATGTTAAATGCTTTTTTCAATATTTTGAGTTCTCTTTTAAAAAAATACATTTTTTTTTATACAACGATCGAATGATAATATGATTCTTGAATCGAAAAATATGTCTTTAATAATTTTTCGTTTAGAATCAAAGCATTGTTTAAAGGAAAGATGAAATTTCAGAATTTACCAATTTTTTACACGTAGATATTCATTTCTATTTCGCTTCTTATTTTGACTATTATTTTGCAATAATACAAAATGGAATGATTTTAAAACAAAAATGAACGATCAAATCAAGTGTTTAAAAAAATGACGTACGTAAAACTGACATATGTAATTTTAACTTAAATTTTTCTCATAATAAAATATTTTTCGCATAGTAAACACAAAATCTCAAGTTAAACAGAAATAAAATTTAAGTTTTTTTTTATAAATAAAAACTTTTGGATATAAATTAAAAATGGTTACCTTTCTTTCAGGAGATATGGAGAACCGAATTACTTCCGAGAAGCTGGAACGAAGGGATTCTTGTTTGAATTCCCAACACAGGTGACGCCTCAGATTGCAACAATTGTAGGGGGTTAACACTTCTTTCGGTTCCGAGAAAAATTTTAACGACGCTTATTATGAATCGCATCTCTCTTGCTGTGGAAAGTACGCTCCGGGAAAACCAATTTGGTTTTCGACAAAACCTTAATAAATACAGTTCTTACCATCTTTGGGCAATGCAACGAGTTCCAATGCTGTGGAGCACTTTACTCAACCGAGACTTGCCAGAAAAGATTAACAACATGATCAAAGCCACATACAATAATTTCATATGTAGGGTCAGCCATTCTGGTCTACTTTCTGATCCATTTTCAATTAAAACTGGAGTTAGGCAAGGATGCGTGCTATCGCCTTTACTCTTCGTGTTGGCTTTATACGGGATACTTAGGATCTTCACTCACAGGGAGCAAGGGCATACAACGGAGACCGTTTAATCAGTTGGAAGATCTTGAATACGCAGACGATCTATGTTTATTGTGACATAAGTGCTCCGATTTGCAAGACAATCTCGAAAAAATCAACAACTGCTGGCGTAAAGTTAGATTGGAAATTAATTAGGTCAAAAAAGAAAATCATGTGCAGCGGATACGCCGCCACTACGGATACCAATACTACACTAAA
>JBAMAX010000971.1:0-29598 GCA_037043745.1 Chymomyza amoena | reverse complement strand
TGAATGTTGCTCCGTTCGCACATAGCACGTATTTAGATTCTAACAACTGTTAAGGGTTTTAATTCGTTCCTTTGAAACCACTAATTGAACAAAATGATTTACCAAAAAGACAATAATATATCTTAATCAAAATTTAAATATTATGTTTTTATCGATTGGATAAGATTTTTAGATTTTGCAACATGAATGAAATTTTTAGCAAACGTTGTTCAGTTTGATAAGATCTAATCGTTTTCTTGGACCAAATGTGCCAAGATTCTTAAAAGCGATAACAACAACGACCAGATCTAAGTAGCTTATCGTTTCATTCTATTCCGTTTCAACTCAAGTCATTGACAGCTCACGAGAAAAATTTTACTTTACTTTTAGCAGCCGGTCGAGTCACATCGAGATTACTTATAAATAAAATTTAGTTTAAAATGGCAGAAAAAAACGGAAGCGCCTCATCAGTCTTGACTGCAGCCGGACTTATGAAGCAGATTGACCCCGCAGCGCTGGGTTCCCTGGTGGTGAGTGCTACGCTTGATATAAAATACAAAGCACATATAGACATACTTTTACATCCATACATTTGTGGCCATTTTTTCAGGTGGGCTACCGTGCAGCTGATTGTATCATCTTTGTGGTTAAAACAAAAAATAACGTTAATGATTTAAAGGCCGAATTGCCCAGAGTCCGTAAAGTGGACGCAAATATTGCAGTTACTTATGCAGGATCTAAAGTACTCGCATTTGAAAAACTCCTTGATGCTGCACGTCATGCTTGTTTCCGGAAGCAGAAAAATAACCGAGGCCCCATGACAGTGTTGCATATAACAAAGTAAGTTTTTTGCATATTATTTAATGAAAGATAACCGTAGCTCCTGTGCAATCTCTTGCAGACACATTGGAAACATAAAGCGTCCACAAACCGGTAGCGGTGACCAACCTAATCCCTACCCTTTTAGCCTTTTAATAGGCGGCTATGACGAGGATAAAAAGGGCCACCTTTTTGTGACGGAACCAACCGGGGAATACCATGAACGCAAGTATTACGCAGTGGGTCGCTACAGCGAGAAGGTTAATACTTGGCTGGAGAAGAATTTAAGCACCGATGCATCTAAGGATGAAGAATCAGCCATAGCGGCTGTAATAGTGCGCTGCCGAAGGCTTACGTCACCAGCTCTTTACAAATTGGAGTGATGAAACATAATGAGCCGTTGAAGCACCTAGACCCCTCTGAGGTGGATAAGTTAGTGGAGAAAATTCCTAAGCGATGGCTAAAAGTTTGAAGAATTTTTCAAATTTTATACATAAAATAACCATTTCTTATAATTTTCCCAATTAAATGTGCGTTTGGATCAGTGGTTATGTTGTTGTTGCTTGTGCAGGAATAATTTCTTTCCCATTTAGTTGAGATATTTTCATATAAAAGAACTAGCTAGTCAAGTGCGTCCAGAAATATAGATGACTTGCAGTTGGTTTCAGGTTGCACAAGCGGCTACATTTCGGTCATTCAGGGCAGAATTTTTCATAACAAAGAAGCAAATTGCGTATGTCTTTGCAAGAGCAACAAGGACACACATAAAATATGCTCTATATCTGTCTCTATCATTGCACAGAAAGTCATAACAAAAGAGAAATCAGAAAAGTCAACGGCGTTTGCTTTGCATTTTTTACTTTGACATTATATTAGTATTTGTGATGTATGCTATTGCTGTCCTTTTTTAATATGACTATCGTTATTTCGCTTTCTCATTTAAGATTTTCAAGCAGTTGCTGCTTAAAAATAAGAACAATAAGAATATTTTAATGAAATACAATTTATTACAGTGCGTTTTTTTTGCAAAATTAAATAATAAGGTGCAACAAAATTTAGATGCGTTTGTGACAAAAAAAGAGAAAGAAGAATTGATGAATATTAGATAAGCAAGTTAGATAAGCAGATATGTTACAAGTAGCAGTGAAAGCAACATCACTAAGTATCGATAAGTAGTTGATAATTCCAATTCGATACTGGGAATCTTTGCCGCGCATTTGAAAAAGAAATACGCACAAGGAAAACCCAATCTTTCTAAAAGAAACGATTCCGAATATAATAAAAAAAGTACCAATCGAGAAAATTCTCGCCCACAATTCATTTCGGAGGCTGTTGTTAAGAATTGCTCTTCTTCTTAATTCAATACATTTTCTTTACAATCTCGTCTACAGCTGCGGCTTCTAGAAAATTCAACGATTTGTTGAATTTCATCACTCCAACTTCAAGACTTTTGTTGACCTTAGCCAGCAGCAGCGAGCGTACAACAAGAATGATGGCCGATTCGTCATCTTGAAATGGTGCTGCGCTCTCATTCTTCTCCAGACAGAAATTCACAGTCTCGCTGTTACGACCCACGGCGAAATACTTGCACTCGTAGTATTTCCCGGAGGGTTCGATAGTAAATAGGTGGCCCGATCTGTTATAATCAAAGCCTCCGATTAAAAAGCTAACAGCAAATGGACGAAGGTCACTGCGAGCGATATGTTGTGGCTTATAAGTTGCGAGATGTCTGCAAGGGATTGCACAAGAGTTACAATTGCATTACATTTCGTAGTATACAAAGAACTTATACTTCGTTATTCCGAGCACGGTCACGGGGTCCCTATCATAAAGTGCTTTAGTCTGACAAGTGCGTTTTGCATATTCAATGAGAATTGGAGCATTTGAGTTAGATCCTGCATACGATGCCGCTATATTGGTATCCACTTTGACGATTTTGGGAAACCTGCGCTCGGCGGCTAAATCATTTTTTTCAGCCACAAAAATTATTGAATCAGCGGCACGGTAGCCCACCTGAAGAAGTGTCATCCAAAGTATGTAAAATTATGTACATAAGTGCTATGTATTATGTATCAAGCGTAGCACTTACCACCACGGAATCCGAATTCACGGTTTGCGCTGCAGATTCAAGCTGTTTTATACGCCTGTCTGCCTTAAAGACTGAATAGGGGCTTTTGCAGTTTCCATTCATTTTCACATAAATTATTAAATATTTTTTAAAAGTAAAAGCGATGTGACGCGTCTGGCTGCCAAAAGTAAAGTAAAATTTTTCTCGTGAGCTGTCAATAACTTGAGTTGAACCGGAATGGAATAAAACTATAAGCTACTTAGATCTGCTCGTTATTGTTATCTTTTATAAGAATATTGGCACATTTGGGCCCATAAAACGATTAGGTCTTATGAAACTGAACAACGTTTGCTAAAAATTTCATTCATGTTGCAAGATTGAATATAAAAATTAATTTTTATGTATAAATTTTCGTTAAGCTATATTATTTTGTTATTGGTAAATCATTTTCTTGAAATGTAGGTTCCAAACGACCAAATTAAAAAGAGTCTAAATACGTACTTTGTGTCAACGGAACACCATTTACCGAACGATAGCGGAAGTATTTAATAGTTATCAAGTAAATAGCTACATCCTTTCATTATTCGTCACAACTTCTTTGAAACTGATAGATTTATTTTGTATTTTTTTTTTATGCAATAGAGCACAAAAATATACAGGGGTGCCACAGAAAACCAATTCGATTCAATTTCGATGCAATTGCAAGAATTGGAATTGAAATCGAATTGGTTTTCTGTGGCACCCCTGATAAAATGCATTTTACAATGGATAATAATAAAGTGAATGGATAATAACTCGAGAGATTGCTGAAAGATTAAATTTGTCTAACGCGACCGTTCACAAGCACATGAAACGTCTAGGATTAATTTCGAAACTTGACATATGGGTTCGCCATGTTCTTACAGAACGAAATTTGCTTCGTCGCATTAACGACTGTGATTTGCTTATGAAACTTCAAAAAAGTGATCTATTTTTGAAGCGCATTGTACTGGCGAAGAAAAGTGGGTTGTTTACAAGAATGTAAAGTGCAAGAGATCATGGTATAAAAAAGAATAAACCAGCTCAAACCACTTCGAAGGCCGATCGTCACAAAAAAAAAATGGATATTTTATCTGTTTGGTGGGATTTCAAAGGGATCGTTTATTTTGAGCTTTTGCCAGACAATATCACGATTAATTTTGAAGTGTATTGTGATCAGCTGGACAAATTAAGTGATGCTCTCAATCAGTAGTGGCCAGAATTAATGAAAAGGAAAGGTGTAGTGTTCCACCACGATATAGCGAAAACTCATACAAGTTTGATGACTCGCCAAAAGCTTTTGCATCTTAAAGGGGATGTGCTAGCACACCCACCATATTCTGTAGACTTAGCACCTTCGGACTATTATTTGTTTCGGTCTTTGCAAAATTTTTTGGATGGGATAACCTTCACCTCAAATCAGGACGTCTAAAACCACTTCTACCAGTTTTTTGCCTGCAATGATCAAAAATTTTATAAGCGAATGATGGCAAAAGGCTTTGAATCAAAATGGAGAATATATAATTTCATAAAATGTTTTATACAATAAAAAAAATCGTTTTTAAATTGCACTAAAAAAACGAAATTACTTAGTGAACGACCCAATAGATTTTAAGAACAGATAAAAGGCAAATAAATATGTTTTGAAAATAAAGCACGGCAGAGTGGCTCAAAATATTATCAAAGTACTTCCTATAAACTTATCAATGTATTATAATATTATTATGGCATTTTACTTACCTTACTTTACGTAGACGGCAAGAACTATTTCTTCGCATGAAATACTATTTATTAAGTATTTTTAGTATGTAATTTTTTATAATATTTATGTTACACTCAAGAAAAATATATAAAAAAAATAAAATGAATTGGCACTGTATTAATGCGTATTTTTTTTTCTTTAGTGATAGCAAAGAGCCACACTTTTTTATTTTATCACTCAAAACCAGGATATACTAATAGTTATATCCTGGCCAAAAAGCACCAAATAAACTGAAATTAAATTGCACAAACACATATACACACATAAATGACGTTGACTGCGATGCCGGCGCACGAATTTTTAACACGACGAGCTTACGTTTTTTTATATATTTTATTTATTTATTTATTTATATTTTCGCAAATAATTTTTGGATATTTAATGACAATTTATTTTTTAAATTGCAAAAGAAAAACAAAGCGACATCAAACATTTAAGGAAGAGTAGCAAAAAAGAGACACACAATGAAGCCAACTGCGACGCGACGCACGCGGCTTGCTGCTTCAGCAACTCATTTGCTAATTTTTCTTATTATTTTTTAGATTAAACGCACTTTAAAAAAATATATAAAAAATAAACACCAGCATTTGACATAACTCATATTTTATTTTTATTTAAAACACAAAACGGCATAAAACCGAACACAAAATAACGTCAGCTGCGACGCCGACGCATATCTTAGATTTAATTCATTCATTTCTTTATTTATTATTATTATATTTATTAAACGCACTTAATAGAATCAGAAAAAAAAGAAATTTAAAAAAAAAGGAAACCAATAATATGAAACATAAAGAAACACAGACACACACATACGACGATAAAAACTGCGACGCCGACGCACGCGTTTTGCTGGTGCTGCTGCCGCGACGTCGCGCCGCTAACCGACGCAGCTGCGCAATGCAGCGTTACATTGGCTTTGTACACAAAATTTGCATGAAAAATACAACAACCTCAATTGTTGTAATAATGCACACACACAACACTTAAGGCTTAAGCATTTTTCTATAAAAATTTTTAACTTTTCCGACGCTTTTCCACGAGTTTTACACGATTTAAAAACCGCATATAAAGAACACGTCACGCGCAACCAAAAGAACAAAGCAAACTGAAAATAAGAACTGAGCAGCCGCTTCAGCTGCAAGCTGAGAGAGCTAATTTCTAAACTCTCAAATAATTTGAGTCAAATTGTCAAACCAACAAAAAAACTCAGCATACCGCCAAAATATAACAAAATAAGAGACAAGTGCAAATTTGAGATCATGCTTGCACAACAACAACAACGCTTGACTAGACAAAAATGCTCTCTGAGCGTTTTGAAGCTGAGAGCGCCAATGCAAAAGCAAAAACAAAATGGACGGTGCTGGGCTAGCAACAACAATGCATGAGTCGGGCTGCTTTCGCTTTTACGGCAATTCGATTTTTACATTTTTGCTCTTCTTTGCTATGTTTGCTTCATCCTTCTTTTCGCAGTCGTTCTTGTTGGGCTCAGTCGCAGCTGCAAATTAAACATTGAATTTGTTGTAATGCGTGCTGTAAATGAGTAAATAATTCGTTTTGGAGCGTTGATATGTACAGTGGGTAACAGCTTAAATGAATTTTTCAACTTTTCAGTGCAAAATCTCCGCATCTACAGTAAATACAATATACAATAAGTTTCAACTAGTAAATTTTAGTTTGATAAATTATAAATATTATAGAAAAAAAAAATTACAATATGTGCGTACATCCAGCACAAGAAGCAACATAGAAGAAAAAGGCAAAAATGTAGCGTTACACAAGCTTTGGGATTTACTTTGCTCGTACGCATCACATTCTAACGGTTCTTTTTTTCGTTTAAGTCTTTTACATTCATTCTGCTTCAGTTTTGCCAAAATTTGATTTCATTTGAAAGCGGCAGTGTCATTTGAGGAAAATGGGAAAGCGCACTACAATTGAATTGCGAGAGCTGGTAATTTTCCATAATCATTTCCAAAATTTCGGAAACTGTCAATATTCCATTTGCAACTAAGCAGCACATAATAAATACATAGATTTTTACATGAGAACCGAATTGAAAACAAAGGGCGAACAGCACCAAACAAAATTTTCACAGCAGAGGAAGAACGCTTGATCGTGCGGAAAATTCTAAAGAATCCAATGCTATTAACTCCAAAACTATCTGTGGAGGTTGAACAAGATTCTGGCTAATCGCGCAAACAGTCCGCCGAGTGTTGCATTAACATGACTCTTATGGCCGAGTAGACCGTAAAAAGCCATTTCTTAATAAGAAGCACCAACAGGCTCGTTTGGTATAATTGAACATTTGTGGGCAATTTTATATGACAAAATCTGAAATAGACCAATTTCTAATAAAAATAATTTAAAGCAGACGCTTACGGAGGAATGGGACAAAACATCACCCAAAGTGAAACAAAAATTGGCCAATTCAATGCCAAATCGATTGAAAGCGACAAGGGAGCAGAAAGAATACCATATAAAATATTAATTTCATTTTTATTTGCGTTAATTTTAGTTTTAAGAGTTCTGTATCAAATAAGCTGTAACATGAAATTTTTGAGTTTTTATTTCATTTTGAATTTGAATTAGTGTTTTCTTTGCCCCGTTTAATTTTTTAGCATTGCTAAATTGTCTTCATTGTTTTTAGAAATGATGTAAGAATTATTATATTTTTAACTTTTCTTTATAATAATTACATGAACTTAAAACAATTTCGTAACATTGAGAAAATTATTTCAAAAAATTAAAAACAAATTACAAATTGTTTTTTTTAGAGAATTCTTAGGTCTTTATTGTTTTTAAAAATGAAGTAGAAATTATTTGCTAAAATTTTTCTTAGTGACTTAATTATTTTATGATTAGAAATAATTAAAAAATATTTGCACTTAAAGTTGTTCAGATAAAAATTATTAAATTTAATTTTAAATTAACTATAAACGACCCAAATGATTAGCAGTTACCTTTAAAATAATTATAGTTGATTAAATCATAATATTGATAGTAGTATTTTTATTATTAACTACCATAATTTACATTAATTATAAATTTGTTTTTGAGATTTTATACATTTATTTATTATCAATCAACAAGAAGAAATAAATCGATCGGATACGAATTCCAACAAACTTTAAACTTAGCTTTAAAAAAATTGGTACTTCCCCTTTTCAATTTTTTTTTCGTGCATTATCCAATACTAGTATCTTAGATACTCAAATATTTGGATGTTCCTGGCATCCTTGCGCTTAATTTTAAGCCGAGTTTAAAATTCTCTTCTGACTGATTTATTTAAAGTTTTACACTTCAATTTAAGCTGGAACTTTTTTTAAACTTTTCAATCACATCCATCAATCATCCAAAAATAAAAATCTTTGCTTTATCATTTTCCCATTTGCCATTTCATTTGCGATTAGAAAAAATGTTGATTTGCAATTTGTATTTATTATTCATTTTTAATAAAAATCGGGATTAATTGTTTTTTATTTTATATTTCATGATCCAGGAAGCTTAGCAGTCTAAATAGTATTTAAGGTAAGTGTAAAGAAAGAGGGGCTTTGTGAAGGAGATCATGGCCAGTTCTTGTGACAAATTTTTTTAAAAACAAACAAAATATTATGTAATACGTTTTCAAAAAAAATATGCAAAAATGGTTTAAAGTAAAATTCGAAATGCTTCAAAAAATTTTGTTGTGGTTTGAATTGAATTGGATTAATTGGAATTTAACGAAGATAACCTTTTTCAACTGATATATATATTATTTACAAAAGAAATTTTTGGAAAAGGGTCATATTTTTTTCAATATATTGGAGAAAATTTTTCTGAGTATATTAATTACGCTTTGTGTATTTTAGACTGAGAAACGTTTGCTTTGTTTTATTGTTAGAACCAAAACTTTCTTCAACATAATTCAGACTTAGGTTAATTTATTTTCGCTGATAGGAGGGCTATGCGGAATTAATCAAATCATCTTTAGCCCAATGGGTGTACTTTTTAAAGATTTGTCCATTATTAAAAATTAAATGTAATTAATTGATGACTTTGATAGTTTCAATATATAAATTCTAGAGTAGCAACGTACAACGCATTGGAATTGTCTTCGAAATGACTTTAATAAATTTTCGTCGTCGATTCGACGAAGAACATTCATTTCGTCTTAAAACTTTGAACTTAAGCGACTTGGCTGATTTTGTTAGCTAAATAAAAACGTAAAATGAACTTCTAACAATACAAACATTTTTCTTGAAATAAATGTTAAAAAAAACTTGCTGTATTAAAATTTCCTTAAATTCTAATAAAAGTAAACCAATTAACTGCTACCATGAAAAAATAAAGTCTAAATAACTGAATATTTTTTTTAAATTAAGTTGGCAATAGATCTTTTCAAAATATATTTCTTTTTTTAATCAAAACATTTTCTTAAATAAAATGTGATATCATGGAGTTTTTATTTATTTTTAAGTATATTCCTTAAATATGCCAATCAGTATTTTATTTCAAAAAATTGATTAAATACAATATATATTTGGTGTGATTATAAATCAAATTGATTCAATGGAACAATTAAAAAAAACGAAAAATATGTATGAAAACAATTTAAAAAAAAATTATATAAATTTAAATAGAATTTTATGATACTTGATGCAGGGACAGGGTATAAAAACATAAACTTTTATTTACGTGATTGTCAGCACTATTTTTTTAAAATTAAGTTAAGTTTGAAAAACTGCCCATTTTTAATTAATCAAAAATGCTGAAATTAAAATTTTGTTTTCTGACATCCTAAGGATTTCTATAAAGTTAATATTACATTTTTTACGGAATAGTTTAAATATTGTTTATACAAAATCATAAGCTATCGTATTTACTTAGAAAATGCAAGCGCAAAGTAAAATTTCGATACGATTTTTGATTTCGCAACGCTTCCAGAAATTTCGATCTTGTGACGTATTCGTTGAGAGCGAGATAGAAGTAGCACTAGAAAAACGCATTCTCCTTTTCTTTTACACTCACACATAATAATGATAACTACAAGAGAACCTTCTATTGGTACTTGTGACATGAATTTCGATTATCCCACATAGTGTAGTGGTTAGGATACCCGGCTCTCACCCGGGAGACCCGGGTTCAATTCCCGGTGTGGGAATTTGCGTACTTTTTTTTTTTAATTTATTATTTTTTATAATATTTTTTATATATTTTATTATGGATGAGTCATCAATTCACACATCCAAAATGGTTCAAGTGTGCAATTTTCATTGCATACTTTAGTGGGCATAAGTGCAGTAAAAAAAAACTTTAAAAAAATATGTAAAATCCAAAAAAAATAAATATAAATAAACTAAATACAATTTTTTTTTTTTTTTAATATTTTCTCATTCGTTATTAATATATTCTTATTTTAATTTTTTTATTTTCAGCTCATTTTTATGGACTCATTCATAAATATAACAAGCTGAAAATATTTGAAAAAACCAATGTGAGTTGGATCACACGGGAGATGTGTCAGCCTTGAAGAATTTTGTAAGTTCCAAGTAGTTATGCGTTCAGTATATTTTTGTCAATTTAAAGTATCTTAACTTTCAGTATTGGATAAATAGAATGGAATATGCGAGTTTTGTTGGTTTTATGTTATTAAAGTTATACTTAAAAAATATAGCCAAAACATATAAAAGTAAATTTATATAAAAATAAAACTGCGAATTGGTTAAAAACAAAAATAAAAAAAAAACAAAAAATGTCGTCTTGGATCCTCACATTAGGACCAGCGCCTTTACTCACTGAGCCAACAACCATTGCTATAGTTCGATGCTTAATTACATAATAAGAATCTTTGCACCAATACACACATACCTCACAGCGATACGATCTTACTCGGTTTTGCATCTGTATTGTGAAACGAGATTTTTACCCCCTAGCCTAAAGATGTTTACCCAACAAAAAGTTGTCAATTTCGTGTTTCTAGACCAAAAATTATTTTAAAAAATACTTTTATACGAAGGTTCTATCGATGTCTATAAAATTTGTAAGCTAGTGTTATCTACTCGTTACTCATTCAAAAGAGCTGAAAAAAGTAGCGAGTGCAATTTCGAACAACAATTAAAAAATATATTTAACTATGGAATATAATGAGAAAAATCATGGTACTCCAAGTTAACATTAAAAATAATTAAAAACAAAAGAATTTAACACTTTTCCAGAAAACAAAGTAGACCTGTTCAAGATTTCTTAAGCCAACCAAGTAGGCCTGTCGAGTTTGAAAGAAACGTCAAATTTTGTAACATTAAATCGAATTTCCACAGAGCTCAGTTTAAGTTTAGTTCTCGTTCGGAGCACACCTACAAAATTCTAAAGTATTATTAAAAAAAAAATTATTTTTTGTAAATTTTAGGTCAAACAAAAAAGAAAAAAAGGTAAGCAAAAAATGTGTTTCTAAGCTGTAAAATTATTTTAACAATTCATATTGTTTTTCCAGAAACAGATACCTAGTACTACGTTGATAGGCCATAAAGACGAGTGTATTCTAGAATCGGGATATCGATGAATGGTGCTGGAGGACCAAGGCGACCGTCACTGAGGATTCGTACGAGGGGCGTGTAGCTGTCTCGGAAATGACATAAAGGTAAGCAAAAAATTTGTTTCTAAGCCGTTTCATTTAAACAATTTACATTTTATTTCAGGAAACAGAGTTTTCTGGCATCAATAAATTTTTTTTAAATGGAATATAAAATGTGTAAGAAGCGACTTTCTGAAATGTCGAATAATAAATAATAAGACCCATCTAATTAGTGAGAAGTCGAACGCTGCATGAGCCCCAATAATAAAACAAAGCAAACACAACCGACACCCTTGGCTAATCAAGTTCCAGCAAAGAAAAACATTCAAGCTCCCATGGCTAGTCTCTGCTGAAAGCAGGAATAATTTCGGCTTGGCAATTGAATGCACTACAAATTTTCGAGAGGTCCATTCATATTAACTCCTCTGTATGTGATATAGTATGTTTTGTTACTTTGGCAGCTCATGTATATTTTTTGGAAATGGCGACGAGAACGACGACCTGCTGGCTGCATTTCGCGCTCCGGAAAACTACTCCATGTACGGGTATACCGACGATCCAATATGTCTTTGTGTTCGTAATGAGCCTCGTCATATCGTTTAGGAACCATTTCTTCTTTTTATTACCATAGCGTTGTTCGCACATCGGAAGAACTTTGTTAACTTTATAGTCCTCAGCCCCTTTTAATTCCCTGGCCATCTGGTCCTTTGACAATTTACCCCATTCTATTGGTTTTCCAGTTGCACGCTTGGCCATGTGACGTATCTGGGTAAAAGAGCTGCTGCTCTTTAGTAACAAAAAGCTGCTCACCAACATTTTTGTAGAGTTTTTGTTGTTTAACGTGTTAAAAAAAAAATATATATTATAAATATAAGAATTGAAATTTATTTATTTATTGTATTTTTCTGTATTTTATGGAACACAATTTCGTGTTGTTCGAGAGACGTTATAATGAGTAGCTTATAAGTTCATTGGAAATGATAGTCGGAGCTGTGAGCAACGGAACTGTGAGCAAGCCAAGTCGGAAACGTGTTTCGATGTGACATATAGAAGACATATTCATTGACCAATTCAAAGGGCAAACCCAAATTGTAATGTACACTGATTGAAATGAATCTTGTTGAAAGTCAGGTCTTCGGTGCTCTACTAGCATAGAGCCAAAGAAGCCCCCCAACCACTGTTTTTGCTAGCCGTAGTGCATGGTCCCGACTGCATCCCCCGACAACATTAACCCATATCTGCTAGCGTAGGGGACTTACTCACAATTAGGTAGACATCAGCCTTTGGTCTATCGGTGAAGCAATTTGATTAATATATTTGTGAGTAAGTTTGGCTCTATACTAGTAGAGGACCGAAGACTTGACTTTCAACAAGATTCATTCCGATCAGTGTACATTACAGAATGCAAGTCATTCCCATGGTCCACGAATTTACACTCATTGTTCATTTCTAGGGATACCAGTTTGTAGGCACCGATGACCCGAGCGCGTGCAACTTGTGCATAAACTCGGAGTGGCTGTCCTCCACCTTCTTTTGCACCGCATCAAAAGCCCAAATGCGTTGGCGTTCCTCGATCATTTTTCGTAAAGCTTCCGCAGCCATAGATGGTTTTTCTTTTGAAATTTTGGGCTCAGCATTTTTCGTGGCCCTTTTATCCTTTGCGCTAAGACGTGGCCATGTCTTAAAGTTCAGTCGAGGTTGGTCCCACTTGGGCTTCGTAGTTGAATTTAGTTTCGCCAACTCAACTTTTTGTTAATCTTTGAATGCCATAAGATCCAGCCAGATGTTTGGGTTGGTTGCCCATTCTGGTTGCTGTGTCTGGACATATTTTTGTGGCGCTGTATTGAAGTGACGCACTAGTACGATGAGGTGACATCAATGGACACTGTGCCAATTTGTCTGGAGACTTGGTGTGGGTTGGCGATTGGCAGTGATGTTAACCGCTCCATCATAGTGGTGACTTTATGAGTTGATGCAATTCCCGTCGAGAACTATGCTCCCGTTTAAATGATCGTCTCCGCTGATGCAAATTTTATTTGAGTTTCGTTTGGAGCGCCTTGCGAGTATGTTGGAAACATTTTCAAAAATCCGTCCACACAATATGACATACAACCATTGTTCAAACAAAAAATTATCAATTTGCAACAAATTTAGAAACTTGTAAATAAATTTAAGGTTCGAAAGAAAAACAAAACAAATGTGCGCCATTTATAAAATAAAATTTTGTACTTTTTTTAAATATGAAAAGCATTCACTACTTATTTGTTTCTAAAGTAAAGTATCTTTCGTGAAGTTAGCCCAGAGAAAATCAGGAATTTGGTCAGAGGTTTAATCAGCTAGAAAAAGCCATACAAGATATTAATTTTAGGATGAATCAAATGTTTGGACTCATCCAAGAAACAATGGACGCAAACAGAGCTTTTCGGGTGCCGGTTTGAAGGTTAATTCCAAAATGAATAATTCGGGCAAAAAATCGGAGGACTTATGAGCTTAGTCTGTTCCTACTTAGGAAATACTAGCACTTGGTAGTAACCGAAACTCATATAAGTCCTAGACAGAAGATTTATATTCCATTTTACTAATCACCCCATAATACCACTAAAGGTAAGGGGTCTTTATTGTCGAATCCATGCAGTAAATGCAGATTCAAGCTGCTGCCGTGACTGGCGACCTCTAGTGGTCAAGTAAAAATACCTTCTATGTACTCTTCCCCCAAAGAGCCATGGACAAAAGATGACTTTGATCGTCAGCATATTCATCGCAGGAAGAGATTTTCATGCAAAGCTCCATTGGTGGGGTAACATGAGATTATTGTCATGCCAGATTATGGCAACTGAAACCAGGCCCACATTCTATTCAAACAATATTCGGAATACACCCTCTGCACTGGATTTCTTCATTGTCAAAGGTATGGTCTGTGGAGAATTTTCTATTGACATATCTCACTATTTTAATTTCCATTTAGAATTTGGAATTAAAAATTTAAAAAGAAAAATGTTTGTATAATAATTTTTGTTTGCTGGGCTTCCAGCACCGATCGGATAGGTTTAATATATTTTAAAATTTTAAAGCGATCTATATGAAATATTCAATCCATAACTATGGAAAAATTCAAAACTGTATACAATATATTTGTGAAAAGAAAATTAATTTATGCATGTATACAATTTATGTATTTAAAAATGATGTATATAAAAATTATTATTTATTTATTAATTTAAATATATTATACAATAATAAACTTGAGAACTGGAGTACTGGCAATAGTGTTACTCAAATTTAAATTTAAGTAAATATTTTATCGTATGAAATAATTTTTTTTAAACATTATTTTGCGTATACTTAAATAAAAGTAAGAAAGTGTGATAAAACCAATACTTATAAGCAGGTCCTCAACGTGGAGTTAAATTTAAAACATTCATCCAAGATCGAACTGAAAAAATTATAAAACAAAAAGAACAGATAAAATAAAATTCTTTTTAAGCAATAATATAAAATTTGTGTGCTACTACCAAGAGAGGCAGCTTAATCAAATTATTAATTATTTAAAAACAAAAGATAATGAAGGACTAAACAGAAAGATTTATAAACATAATATATTTCAAAATTTAATATAATATATATAATAATAGAGACCAAAAAAAGAATTTTGGCAAAACTGTGCGAAATGTATTACGGCTTATATCTAAAATCTGAGAGAAGTTACGAAATCCATTTTACTTTTGAGAGATAGAATCTATTATTAGCTTTAAGGGTCCCCGTTTTACTACATTTGTAGCTCGTAGAATCCTTAAATTTTACAAAAAATAGGTTTAAAGTGTTAACATTTCCAAAATAATAGAAAAACAATGCACGACAGTTTTGGGAAGGCAAATTATGGATAAATAAAGCTCATTTAAATGTCCAAAAAAATTTAAATTATTAAAGGTAATTAAAGAATGGTTGGGAAAAACCAATGCCTATAGTGGAAAGAATAACTCATGGTGCTGGTTTATTATATTTTCAGTACTTTTAAGCTACTTTCACTCGGATGAGTTAGAACCAATAGCACAATGAATAAAGCCAAATATTTATACATACTAAATGACCGGGCTTCCACTTTCGGTCGAAAAATCATTGGACAATCCTAAAGGATAATGCTTCGTGCCCATATGATATTGTGATGCCTTGTAATGGAATAAGAAAGTAAAAAGATGGAAATGGGATTTTGGGTCTACTTGGGACAATACCTAGTGGGCAAGGGCGCCCACTAGTCAGTCTTTTTCCTAACTGAACTATTTTGAGAACTCGATAAATAGAGGTAGCTCAGTTATGGGTTGATTTACCAAACAGTCAAGATTCTTAAAGAAAGGTTTTCCGTGTTTCTGGGTGCGTTTTCTAATTAGTTGAAGGCAGTCGCATAACAATCCTGCTTCTATTGATCTGGAGTTAGAGAAGTTCTAATGTTCGCTTTGGATTGAAACTTGGCTAAGTTGGCTAAGCTCTTGGAGAATGAAAATGTTCGCAAACGTGTATGCTAATGCGAAACACTTCTGATCGCCATTTACTTGACAGTGACTAGAAATAAATTTTTTGTTAAACGGTTCAAATACCCCGAGCAACCGTTCTGGGGAGCTACCTTATTGTCATAAGTCAAACAATGGCTTGTCATTCCGACACACCTAGGCCCATTGTGATGCCACTTGAGTTAGTCCTCTAATCTCCTGTATCCTCTTTGAACGAACCTGATGATTTATTAAACGAATTAATCTTATTTAGTCTGATTTCTGCGAATTTAGTAATATTCCCAAAAGTTTCGGAACCTAGTGTATTCAGTTTTCTTCTGCAAGTGCCATGCATCCACACAGGAGGTGCTCAACTGTTTCCTCCTCTTCTGCCTCCTGACAGCTTCTACAGTAGTCAAAATGCGGCACGCCCAATCTATTGGCGTGTCTACCAATAAGACAATGCCCCGTGAGAGCCCCTTTCATGACTCTTATGTCTAGTCTGCTGAGTTTTAAAATTTGTTTGGTTCTATTCAAGCTCCATTGATGTCAGGTTTTCCAACTTACAAGACAGGTACTGGTTTGCTCCCATCTATAGTTTACATCATTAATGATACTTCTATCTATTAGCAATTTACACGCTGCTAGTGGTATAGGTACCAACGCCTTATCCGTCTGAAGTGGTATCGTTGTACCCCGTCTAGCAAGTTCATCTGCCTTGCAATTGCCAACGATATCTCGGTGGTTTGGTACCCAAAACAGATTTATAGTGAAGTATTTAGTAGCATCTCGTAATAGCTCGTAACATTCCATTTTTGTTCTGGATGTGAGCCTTACTGACTGTAGTGCTTCTAAAGCAGCCTGACTGTTAGAACAAATCTAAATTTCCCTTTCAGTTCAAACACTATTCTTAATTATGAGAATACTTTCCATTATAGCAATGACTTCTGCTTGGAAAACACTACAAGATCTGGTAAGCGGAAGGATTCGTCAATGCCTAACGATTCCGAATAGACACCCCTTCTTACTTGATCATTGAGTTTAGAGCCGTCCGTAAAAATGGTAATCTTGCTATTGCAGTCTGGTATACCATTGTCCCAATCTTCACGAGATGGGAATTTTACACGGAACGGTTTGTATAAGAATGACTCCATTGAGTAAGAAAAGTCAGTGGTTCTAGGAATTGGCGGAAATCAGCACAGAATATAAGTGTGCTCTAGATCTTATGGCTAGATCTAAAGATTCTCTTAGCCTTAAGGTCGATTTCACTGCTATATGATATAGATAGATCTATTGGCAAAAGATGCAGCAGGGTGTTTAATGCTGCTGTGGGGGTCGTTCAAATTGCGCCGTTGATATTCAAGCTTGCCGCTCTTTGAATGGAGTTCATGCATTTCAAATCACTATTTGTGTTAAGCGCCAGCCACCATACCAGAACTCCGTAGGTCTTTACATGATTTCGCAGAGGGTGTTGTTGTTCATCGCTAGAACCAACAAGAGAGGAAATCGATAGGACCCCTCCTTGAGGGGTCCTCTTATGACCAATTTGCGCACCTCCAAATCTCCCATCGTTGAATTCAGGAAACTGCTTATCTTACAAGTTTGATGAGATTCACCAGAGATTTAGAAATGCCCAGTTCTGTCAATTGCATTAGGCTGGATGTTATTGAAAGCGCCCTCAATATCTAGAAAAGATACTTAGGTAAATTCCTTGTCTTCTAATGATTTTTCAATTTCTGTGACTGAGAGTGTTTAATGCTATTTCAGTGGATTTTCCTTAACAGTACGAATGTTGTGAGCACGCTAGTTGCGATTGGGAAAAAGTCCTTCTAATACTCAGCTCTATAATTGGGTAAAAAACAACATATTAAAGAAACATCGAGGAATTTGATTATTCAATTTAGTTTTCTTATGCATAGATTCAAGATTCGTCCATATGTATATCGCAAATATTTTAAGCACGCCTCCCCTTGGCGCTGAAAATTAATTACATTACAAAAAGATACATAATTTAAACTCTTGAAGCAGAGTTTTAAGCCATATATTTTTTAATGGCCTTAAGCAAAAGTTTTAAATAATATTTCTTGCAGACTTAAAGCACTTTCCACACAGATACACACTTTTATAAGTTTTACGTATTTTAAGTGCATTAGTTGACCTGCAGCTCCAAAAAAAAAAAAAAAGTAAATGTTGTTGAAAAGAGTTTCTTATCAGTTGGGATATGTAATAGATAATGGATTGAGATTTAATGCCAATCATTAATGCATAGCTGCTATTGATTTACGCTAATGCATTTTTAAATGCAAACAGTCAAGCAGTTGGCCAAGTATCTTAGCTGCCAGCAGCAGTAGAGTCTGGGCCAAAAGAAACAGTCCAGGTGCCAGGAGCAAAGCAGTGCCGAGCAGAGTGGGCTAAAAACCAGACGAGTCCAGGTGAGACTACCAAAGTATAAGCACAAGAATTATGAGCTGCTAAGCACACACGCACACTCACACACACACACACACAGCACATAGATACTCACATACAGATACACAAGTAGCTATAGAGCTAGTTGCTGGCTCTTTGCCGTCCCTCCCCACCACAACAGGATACTTTAAGTCAGCTAAGTGCGTATAAATCAGCAAATTGCAAGACGAGACTCCAACAAAAACAACAACGAAGACGCACTGGAGCCATGCAGAGCGACTGAGAGAGAGAGAGTAAGAGAACGTGGCAGATTTTAAGAGCGGAGGTAAAAGTGCGAGAGCGACGGCAACTCGTAGAAAAACACATTATAAGCTAAAATTATTATAATCGTTGCATACTTTGCAGCGTGCGCACAGTTCATAAATAACGCCAAGCACAAAGAAGCAGAAGATGAAGCAAACGATGAAGACGCGGCAGACGAACAAGGAGCAGCAGAAGTAGAAGAGGAAGCAGCAGCGAAGCAACAACAAGAAATGAAATCAAATAAAAACGCAGCAGGAGCGTCACATCCCATGAGAAATGGGCAAGGTCGGCGCCCATTAAAAAGATGCTACAATTTTAAAGCTTATGTTCGCGCTCTTTAGCCGCAGCTCAATCTTTTCTCCAATTTTTTCTTTTAGATTGTTCTCAGGTTCTCAGCCAACATAGCAAGTTAACGAAATAAAGAAAAAGCTATTTGTAATTTTTTTAATAGTAATTTAATTATATAACGATAGTACTCAGTCTCACTCGCTCAACTTTTTGTGGAGTACACCTGGTCACTGGATATAACAGCCATCGTACGACCCATCATCACATATGGTGCGCTGGTATGGTGGCCAGCATTGAGCAGGCAATACAACATCAGGAGACTAAGTGCACTGCAACGAGCGGCCTATGCAAGTGTTACGGGCGTAATTAGATCATGCCCAGCAGAGGCGTTAAATGTGATGTTGAATATGATTCCGATTGACATCCAATTAAAGCTACTGCAGCAAACACGGCCACCAGAATCAAAGAAACTGGACTCTGGAGGACTAGTACCTTCGGACATGGCACCATTCTGAAGGGTCAAGAGACTAGCAAATCAACAGATTACATAATAACAGTACTGGACTTCAAGAAGAGGTTCGACGTTAGATTCCCGACGCGAAAAGAGTGGGACATGAACAGGGTAATGAGAGCAGACGCAGCTGCAATCTATACCGACGGATCCCAGATGGATCGCGGTGTAGGAGCAGGGGTCTACTCGGACGAACTCGAAGTACTCTCTCCCATCGCCTAGGCAGCAGAAACAGCATCTTCCAGGCGGAAGTCTTTGGCATCAGAGAAGCACGTAAGGTGTTGAATAATCATCCGAGTCAGCTGGCGGAGGTGTGTATATTTTGAGACAGTCAAGCAGCTTTGCTGGCGATCAAATCGCCAGCCGTGAACTCAGAAATCATCAGACAATGCAAAGAAGATCTCAATGCCCTTGCAAGCAGAATGAACATCGCTCTCGTATGGGTTCCCGGACATAGGAACGTATACGGGAATGAAAAAGCTGTTAAACTGGCGAAAAAAAAAACATTAGATGGCGAAGCAGCGGAGGTAGCTGTCAAATACCCCCTCAGCGCTATCAAGACAGAACTTCTTCTGCGAGCTCAGAACAAGGCTGAAACCAGATGGAAAAATATTGACACTTGCAAGATTGCAAAGGAAATTTGGCCGCGATACGACAAGCGTCGAACGGCCGAACTGCTAAGCAAGCCAAGAACAATGATCTTTAGAATAGCATCGACAATAACCGGACATTGGCCGTTAGGAGACCATGCAAAGAAAATGGGCTGGCCCTACAACGTCAGATGCCGAAGCTGTGACCAGGAGAACACAGAAGCGACAGTTTATCATTATTTATGTGAGTGCCCACGATTGGGGTCCTTACGCCACGGAGCACTAGGAAGCTTCGCGTTAGGAAGCCTACGTGACTTGGCAGAAAAGAACATAGACGACATCAGCAGGTTTATTAACGGATCGAGATGGTTTGAGTAAACCGAACAGCAGTGGTTCCCATAAGTGGTGTAACAAAATGGCGCATTAGCGCTAAATGAGTTTGAATATGTTGTCACTGAAACGGCACCCAAACCAACCAATACCTGGTCACTCTAACTTAGCTGGAAACAAGCCGCTGTAGAGGTATACTAATATAGATAAAGACCCCTTTGAGACTTTATACTGGAAATTATGCAGATAGTCAGAACCAAGGCAGTACGGCAATGGGAAACTGCGTCCGAGAACATTAGCCAAATCCAAAGCGAACATTAGAACTTCTCCAATTCCAAATGAATATTGTCAGTAATGACGCTGGATATGTTATGCTGCCTTAAACTTTTGAGGAAACTCAGCCAGTATCTCAGAAAACCTTTTTTTCTTTGGCAAATCTAACCATAAAAGAACTGGTTCTATTTATTGAGTTCTCGAAGTTGTTCAGTTAGGAAAAAAGTCTAGGCAGAACTATGTATGGGCGGCATTGTCATCTTGGAGCATCTACTCCAGGGTGGTTAAAGAATGCCATAACTACCTCCAAACCCTGTCCGCCCGGAACCAAGTCGTGCTGTGTTGGGTGACTGGACACTCGGGTCAACTCGGGGCAACGCGATCGCTGACGATCTAGCACGACAGGGTGCCTCCACCCTGACTACATCTCCTGAGCCGTTTTGGGGTATTGTTTGGTTGACGATCAAAACCATGTTAGGCAAATGGGCCGCAGGAGAACATAGGAGATACTGGTTCTCCCTTCCGGGGCTTCGTCAAGCAAAAGTGCTTGTCAAACCTCTGGATGCAATCAAGACAAAAGGTCTTGGCAGAGCGGACGTAAAGCTCCTGGTAGCATACCTGTCTGGCCAACCACACTTTCAGATACCATCTTCAGAGTGCAGGCTCTGTCGTTTCTAGAAGACGATGAAACCATCAGGCATATTCTCTGTGACTGCCCAGCGCTGGTATAGCACAGAGCCTGTCACATGGAAAAGGTACTGATTAGTCCCTTCCATCTCAAGTCAATAACGATAAAAAACCTACTTCAATTCATGCGGAAAGCGGAAAGTCTTTTGCTTTAACTTAAGGGTATGGTACAAAAGACTTTTTGGTCGCAGGAAAAAATAAATAAAATGGGTGGCAGTTAATTATTGTGACCAAGTAGACCCAAGATCCCAATTCCTTCCTATTACTTTCTGTTTCCATTACAAAGCATCACAATGGGTCACAAGGTCTCGAAAAGAGCTCGATCAGTGGTAAGCGGTCTATTCAACCTAATCTAAATTATATATTATTTTATATTTTCTGTGAGCACGATACTTTATTTTGAATTGCCTGCGTTTTCAAAAATAATTCAAATTGATCTATATTACAGAAATATTCCAAAATACACAATGGCTTCAAATTGTCGAACACTAATGAAAAACTTTGGAAATCAATTTTATGTTCTTTAGGTTCCTCCTTGACTCTAGAAACTATCGCAAACCCTTAAATTAATGTAGGTCACAGAGATAGTTTCCAAGAAAGCTTTTAGAGACTTTCATAAACCAATAATACTTTTTAATTTTAATTGCGTTAAGGCTTCTTGCCTTAAATTTTTTTTCCAGCAAATATGAAAAGTTTCATAGTAATTCCTAAAAATTAACACATTTGTGCTTAAAGAAAATGCTAATTTAGACAAATGTTCTTTACATTTGCGATATTCCTTCAAATTGCATTTTTCGCTGCTTATTAACTTACTTGCATACTTTTTTGTTCAATTTTCGTTTTTTGCAGCTTATAATTCACAAAACGTTCTAGCAATAACTTGCATAAGTTGAAGGTTTTTATGAGTGAAATTTGAATCCGTGAGGTGGCGGATTAAGAATATCCACCTCAGTGTTCCTCTGCTTGTCGTAAAAGGCGACTAAATGGGAAATTGAGATCGGTTCAACCGATCATACATAATATACCGCTTCGTGCACCCCCTCATACACCCTCTGATGGTACCCCCACACTCTGAGGTTTAGAACCGTAAAGGTTGGCAACCAAATAGGAGGGGGTTTTTAGTCGGTAGGCGCAGAATGCGAATCCGACACTACCCTCCCCGGGTGTCTTTCTGAAGATTTCCCCCCTCCTACTATCCAATAAAAAAAAAAAAAAAAAAGAGTGAAATTTGTATTATAGCTTCATTTATATTTACATTGTCTTTTTAAAGATGGTTTCTACGATTTGAAATTATTGGCTTTTAGTTTAGCAAACTTGCAATGTTTAGTTCTTTTGAATAGGCACCAAGTCGTGCTGGAAAACGATATATTATATATATATATATATATATATATATATATATAAACTTCATAATTTGCAGCCAATAAAATTATTTTAACACTTACATGCAACTTGCTGCTGATCCCATTAAATACAATTTCTTCTCAAACGGAAAGACGTATTTTTGCTTAAGTCAAGGCAAATTTATATATTATTTGACGTCGCTAAAATATTAATACTCGTACAGGTTCTACACGAGCTTAAAATTTGTATATAAGTGCTGCGTGATGCTGTGATTTGCTTATTTGGAAATTTGTGAATGCCGATATGTCGCCGATTAAAGCAGGGAATACACTATACAGCGTGTCGTATGGCGCGTGTGCTTATCGAGTTGTACGTTGTTCATGCAAACGATACAGCAGACAGTGCAACCACATTTTAAAATTGAATTTTGTATAGAGAACATTGTGCGCTAAAATGGAGTCAAAAATATTTGCATTAGCTGTAATTGACGAGTTGTTTGACCAATATGATAAAATAAATCCATAAATCGGTAAAACTCTTGCATGTGTCAACAAAATCGCGCGTTACTTCAATGCCCTCCATGTTTTAGTCTATTTTTTAAATTTATAGATTGCGCGAAGTACCCCAAAAAGTTTAATGTTGGCGATTTCGTTTTCGCCAAAATGCCCAAGTATCGTTCATGGCCAGCACGCATTTTGGACGTAAAGAACAACAACAATTACAACGTGTTTTTTTACGGAACTTGCGAAACGGCGCAACTCAAGGGCACAAAGCTGTTTGATTACGAGAAAAACAAAGAACGCTTTGCGGGTGCGCATCAGATGAAGAATGCACGTTTTCGTCTCGCCATGCAGCATTTCCAGAAAAATTTGAATGATCCCAGCAAGGATGTTACTTATTTTAAAGCTAAAACAGAAACCAATCGTGAGTCAATGGAGCACGTACGTACAATTCCAGTACATATCACAGGTGATTCGGACATGGAAGTGCCAGAGTCTGTACTGGAAAATTACTTTTTTACAAGCACAAGCACACCATAGACAAACGCACCACAAGCAAACACTCACGCATCTACATACAAAAATACATACATACGCACATCGTGAAGCACGAAATAAATGAGGGCTCCATAGTCAAACGCACACATGCAGATATGTATACGCATAGCAACACATCAAAAATACACATACCAAATACATACGCACATCGTGGAAAAATAGTATTAAATACATAATGATAAAGTTTAAAAGTTGCACATACACAAGCACACCATAGTCAAACGCACAACATGCACTTATGGAAAAAATGCAAGAACTGCATGCTCTGATATATAGAAAACTAGAAATTCTTGGCTATATTCGCTATGTAAAGAAAAGTAAGTCATGAGAAGACGATTTGCAAGCAAAATATAATTAACATAAACTTGATTTTTTGTAAATTGCAATTTTGGAAAGAACTAAACATTACAAGTTTCTTAGAAACCATCTTTAAAAATTCAATGTAAGTACTTTGCACTCGAGCCTAAAAAACAAAAGTAGCAACCAACAACTCGAGAGCTTTTTTTGTAAAAAGTGAATGCAATAATGTTTAAGAAAAATGCGGTCGCTGCAGCTAAAGAAATTAATTTATTTTTACATATATTGTAATAAAGCATATTGTAGCTTATATTCAAGACCAAAAGAAAGAAATAATTATCTAACATAAACATTACCTAAGAATCAAGAGTGCTGAGTGAGAAAAATAAGCGTGGCGCAAATGCGGCGCCATTCGAGTGCAAAGGGTTAATACTCGTACAGGTTCTACACGAGCTTAAAATTTGTATATACATAAGTGCTGCGTGATGCTGTGATTTGCTTATTTGGAAATTTGTGAATGCCGATATGTCGCCGATTAAAGCAGGGAATACACTATACAGCGTGTCGTATGGCGCGTCTGCTATATTCTAAATTTTACTCTCAATGAACTAGATCAATAAGTAATGATTTAATTTAAAAGCAACCCTGAAAAGCGCAGCAAAATTGCGTTACACAACACTGATCATTGTCACCATTGTTAAAAGTTGATTTCCGCATGCGGACACGTTTATACTGTTTGCTGTAAAAATGCCGCCCAAGGAACCCAATAAGTTTAATGTTGGCGATTTCGTTTTCGCCAAAATGCCCAAGTATCGTTCATGGCCAGCACGCATTTTGGACGTAAAGAGCAACAACAATTACAACGTGTTTTTTTACGGAACTTGCGAAACGGCGCAACTCAAGGGCGCAAAGCTGTTTGATTACGAGAAAAACAAAGAACGCTTTGCGGGTGCGCAGCAGATGAAGAATGCACGTTTTCGTCTCGCCATGCAGCATTTCCAGAAAAATTTGAATGATCCCAGCAAGGATGTTACTTATTTTAAAGCTAAAACAGAAACCAATCGTGAGTCAATGGAGCACGTACGTACAATTCCAGTACATATCACAGGTGATTCGGACATGGAAGTGCCAGAAGTGCGGTTTTAAAACCGTTGTTAGCCATGTCTGTGGCTCCAAGAATTGGAATTGTATCGAAATTGAATCGAATTGGTTTTCTGTGGCACCCCTGTATATTTTGGGTACGATATATTTTTCAGTCTTAGCTTGGGCGGTGCTCATCGAATATTTTAAATATCATCATCATCATATCATCGAAATATTTTATCATCTACGCTTAAATTTAACAATTGTTAATTATTGATACAATCCACTTGTTTTAAATCTGACATATGCATAGTCAACTAGGGGGCTCTGCTACCTACATACTTCTGCATTAGAAATAGAAGAATTTAATATCACGAAGTTGTGTGGGATTAACTTTTATATTTAAATGCAACACAAAAAGAAAAATTTTAAAATAGTGAAAACTATTTTGATTAAGCGCCTCAAATAATTGCTTTCTATAGAAATATTGATCCACTCGGAGCGAAATTTTCCAAATGCTGTCTACAATAAAATCAGTTTGTCAACTGCATTACGAAATGACGAAAATTTCATATGAATAAAAATAAATAACGACAAATATGTTCCAAGTATAATTGATAAGTAATTCAATTATCTACAGTTTGGAAATAATTAAAATCGGATCATTAGAAGCACAGATATTTACCTTTCTACGAAAAGTGTTTTTTCTTCGAAATATCCCGAAGTCCGATTCATGCAAAAAATGTTGAACTTCATTTTCAGCTTTAGCTTGCCATTTTGCTAGTCTTGTAAAGTAGCGCTTAGAAATAGTATGATATTGAATAATATTATTATTTAATTATTTATTGCATACTAATATATATATTTTTAAATTTTTCCATTCCGAGTAATTAATCTTATTTGGCAATATTTTTAGTTACTTAGTAGTTTTGGTCATGGAATTACAGATTTTCTATAATTTATTTCATCGTCGTTCTTATTGTTTGAGAACACTTCTTTATTTTTTATTAAAATGTAAAAAATATGTTTAACAAAAAATAAAATATTTTTTTGTGGTTTATTTTTTACAGAATTAAAATTTATTTAATCGCTACAGGTTATGAACTGGCAAATAAAATTCTACCTAAAGATGCAGTTGCGTTAGTCAGAAAATTTAAATTTAAATTAAAAATTAATTTCAGAAACGATTTACTTTATTAATTTTTCCCACTTTTAAGAATGAAAATAAAGTACCAACACTATAAATAAAATTTAAATAAATTATGTGAAATTTCATATAAAAGTTAAAATCAGAAATCTGCTTACAAATTTAGAAACAATTTATATAATTTTTGGCATTTCTTTTTTAAACTAAAAAAATGGCGTACGTAAAGTCGGGCGCGGACGACTTTAGGATACCCTGTACCAATAGCTTGCAATAAAATCCGGTTCCATCACAAAAAACCAAAAACAAAAGAATTTTTAGCAAAAATTTTTTTGACCGATCGTTCCTATGGGAGCTATATGATATAGTCCACCGATTTCAATTAAATTTGATACAGTTCTTAAATACCTTAAAAAGATTTGAATGCCGAATTTATTTCAAATATCTTTACAAACAAACAACACACATCGAATTTTGTATAAAAAACGTGTTTTTGGACCGATTTGTACTATGGGAGCTATATGATCTAGTCAACCGATTTTGATTAAATTTAGTACAGCGCTTAGGAACTATAAAATACTCACGAATGTCAAATTTGGTCCCAATATCTTAACAAACAAACGAAACACAACAAATTTTTTAAAAAATCGATTTTTTGGAAGATCGGACCTATGGGAGCTATATGATATAGTCAACCGATTTTGTTCAAATTTGGCACATTGCTTAAGTGGTCTTTCCAAACGCCAAATCTGGTTACGATATCCTTATTAAAAAACGAAATATAGCGAACTTTTCTTTAAAAGTTATTTTGGCCGATCGGTCCTATGCGGAGCTATATGATATAGTCAACTGATTTTGATGAAATTTGGTACAGTATTTGGGAACCATAAAAAACTTTCGAATACCAAATTTGGTTATGATATCTTCATAAACAAACGAATTATTGGTCTAAAACGCTTTTATTGTCGAGGTCGTCTCAAACACCCCATGGGAGCTATATAATTTATCCCCGATGTCAAAAAAATAAAATAAACTTGTCTCCTATGGATTAATATGGGATCTAATGTGAAAGTTTGGTAACTCTAGCTCTTACCATCTCTGAGATCTAGGCGTTCACACGGACAGACAGACAGACGAACAGACGGACGGACATGGGTATATCGACTTCTCTATTCACCCTGATCATATTTTAGGTAACTTTGGGGTGTCTCCGACGTCTCCTTCTATATGTTACATACATTTTCGGCTTGCACAAACTTAATATACCCTTGGTACCATACGGTACAGGGTATAAAAATCAACTTTGTGAACAACTAATTGGGCGCCGCATGATTCTCTGCCAAGCTCAAAGAAGATTTTAAGCTTTACTTTATTTAAATGATCTAGAAGTGTCTGATAGTTGGAGCTCCTCACCAACTATTTTGTCAGTCGGACGTAGGCGGATGTCAAGGGGATCTCTACTAATAGCTGTACGAAAAAAAATAGGGGCCTACAGTTTATAACCGAATCCGAGCTGCAGTCTTGAATTAATTAGGGTATATGTTTTAGTGATCTATGTATGCCCTTAAAATAATTACTAGAGGAAGTCTTATACTTTGAGGAAGTCATTGAAGTATAATGATCTTCATTATATATTAACCTGATAACTATTGTAAACACCCATATCGTAGGGAATGGTGTTCCGTTCACATATAGTACGTATTTAGACTATAAGAATTATGATATATATATAATAAATTTTTATTTAAACTTTGCGAAATGAATAGAATTTTTAGCAAACGCTGTTCAGTTTTATAAAATCTAATCGTTTTCTTGGCCCAAATGTGCCAACATTTTTAACAGCGATAACGACAACGACTAGATCTAAGAAACTTATCGTTTCTTTCCATTCCGTTTCAGCTCAAGTTATTGACAGCTGTCAAGAAAAATTTTACTTTACTTTTGACTACCAGACGCGTCGCTCGCATTTACTTTAAAATATTTAATAATTTAAGTGAAAATGGAAGGTTACCCTAAAAGTGACTCGTCAATCTCCAATGCGGAAGAGCGTATAAACCAGGTTGAATTTGCAGCAAAAACGGTGACTCTATGTTCCGTGGTGGTAAGTGCTTACGCTTAGTACATAATACATACATAGCACATACATATGTACATACATACATACTTTAAATGTAATTTTTTTAGGTGGGCTACCGTGCAGCAGACTGCATTATTTTTGTGGCAGAAAATAGGCCCAAACCTGCTGCAGCGGTCGATCATCGTCCGCCCTAAACTGATGCAGCGGTCAATCGTGTCGACCGAATCGTCCGTGTGGATAATAATATAGCAGCAACTCATGCTGGATCTTACTCAGATGCTCGAATTCTTTTAGAATACGCACATCACACTTGCATGACTAATAGATTTAATGAGCGAGACCCCATGACCGTGCTGGGAATAACTAAGTAAGTTCTTTGTATATTACGAATTGTAATGCAATTGTAGCTCCTGTGCAATCCCTTGCAGACATCTCGCCACGTTTAAGCAACAACATATCGCTCGCGGTGATCATCGTCCATTCGCTTGTAGTCTTATGATCGGTGGCTATGATCTTGATAAAACGGGCCACCTGTGTGTTACCCAAGCATGCGGAACCTACCAGGAATACAAGTGTCATGCAGTGGGCCGTAACAGTGAGGCTGTGAATGCTTGTCTGCAGAAAAATATTAGCGCCGATGCGGCGCATGATGAGGAAGCTGCTAAAGCAGCTGTTATACGCTCGCTGCTGCAATCCAATATTACCAAGTTTCTGGAAGTTGGAGTTCTCAAATACAACGTACCGTTGAAGCTGCTAAGCGCTGCAGCTGTGGATGAGACCATAAAGAAAATTACTTAAAGTTGTGCGAAGAAAATGTTATATAACAATATGCTTGCGGCTAATTTTCCCAATTAAATGTGCGTTTGGATCTGTGCATCAGTTTAAATACAAAATGTCGTTGGTTATATTTTTTTTGGTTGTGCAGGAATACTTTGACCTAAGTGCAGTATTGCTATATAAGAGATCTAGAAATATCGATGGCAGCAGGTTGCACAAGTGGCTACATTTTGGCCGTTTAGGCCTGAATTTTCATATACAAAATTCTGGCATGAAAACGAATCGAATTCCGCATAGCTTTGCAAGAGGAACAAGAACACACACTTAAGTATGCTCTCTTTCTCTCTCTCTTTCTCTATCCCGCCACAGATAATGGTTTGGGCCGCTGTATCATCACTGCTAATCAAGTTTATGCTCTCATATGGAACACCGAAGTCTTTCCTAAAGTCTAAGCCGATCCTGAGACCCACAACGCAAAAACATCCTCGACTTAAATGATGCTGTAGAGTACGGACAGATTTCCAGGAGAAGGTCAAAGTCAATCACTAAGTATATAATGTCATTTTCCAATATCGAAAGATCAAATAAATAAATACACACTAAATATAAGTAAGTGTGTGACATCCATTCAGTTCAGATCAGGCCTGTGTCATTCACGGAATCATGTCTGAATTTTCAGCACCCGATATGATCTATGCATTACTTGTAAGTGAATTTAACACATGCATGGACTTGGCTTTCCATTCT
>JBAMAX010000969.1:0-22722 GCA_037043745.1 Chymomyza amoena | reverse complement strand
TTTTTTATATTGGAATAATGTTTTTACTGCAATTTTTTTTGGAAATAAAAAACTTAAACAAAACACGAGTTTTCTATAAAGTACAAAGTCGCTGTCATCCTACTTTCCTCAATATGTATTTTTTTAAAAATATAAATAATAATAATAAATAAATATTTTGTTTTATTTTTCCAATATTTCGCAAATTTTTTTAAATTTTAGTAAAGTTTGAGTTCAATCTTGACCTCCCTTAAAATTTTTGGCTTAATGACAAAAGAATTTAAGAAGCCATTTAAGACTGCATTCTTAAGCAATATTACTTTGTCAATAAATTAATAATTCTAAAATTTTACTCGCTATATTTAAAAATAACTTTCATATCGGCAAAGACAAAACTTTAATAGTTTTCGAATATAATATAAGCTAAAACTTAAATAAATGCTACTTAATATGTATATATTTACATTTAAAACATTCTAAAATGTCTGCTCTGGTAGTAAATTAATAATTTCAATTTAAGAATAGAAAAAACAATCTTAACATAAGTAAGTTCTAATTAAAGCTACGTACCTATACCGACATTCAGACATGTATGGTTTATTAAAATAACAAAGATAAACTTAATACAATTTTTATATGTGAAATCTAAACTGCAAATACATATCTTTCATCATACCTTTTATGCAACGCAGACCAGTTTGAAGATATCATTTTACTTCCAAGAAGAACCCTCGAAACTCAAACGATTACTGGCAAAGAAACCCATAAACTTCGAAATGGTTTTAAAGAATAATGACAATTTGTTGCTTTTAACCTGATTACTATTATATTATATCCCATATCGTAGGGAAAATGGTGCTCCGTTTCGTATTTAGACTAAAACAGCTGTTTAGGTTTTTAATTCGTTCCTTTGAAACTGCTATTTGAACAAAATGATTTACCAATCGCACAATAATATAACTTAACCAAAATTTATATATAAAAATAAGTCGTTATATAATCTTTGCGCCATGAATGGAATTTGTTTCAAACGTTGTTCCGTTTCATAAGATGTAATCGTTTTCTTGGCCCAAATGTGTCAAGATTTTTAACAACGATAACAACAATGACTAGATCTAAGTAGCTTATCGTTTCATTCCATTTCGTTTCAACTCAAGTCATTGACAGCTAACGAGAAAAATTGTACTTTACTTTTGACAGCCAGACGTGTCGGTTCACATTTCCTTTAAATAATTTAAAATCTATTTAAGAATTTATTAAAATGGCTAGAATTAATTTTGGTGATTTTAAAGTAGATTCAAAATATGACAGCGCCTCATCAATCTTCACTGCAGACGGACGTATAAAGCAGGTTGACTATGCTGGCCGAACCGTTACCCTATGCTCCGTGGTGGTAAGTGCTACACTTGGTACATAATATTATACATAACACATATGTATACATATTATTACATACTTTGGATGTAATTTTCTTAGGTGGGCTACCGCGCCGCAGACTGCATCATCTTTGTGTCCGAAAAGAAGCCCAAAAATGTTTTAGCCGCCGATCGCAGCTTGCCCAAAATACATCTACTGGACACAAATATAATGGCAGCTTATGCAGGATCTAACCCTGACGCCCGGGTACTCATTGACCATGCACGTGACGTTTGTCTTAACAGCAGATTTGATGAAGAAGATCCCATGTCCGTGCTGGAAATAACCAAGTAGGTGCTGTTTATATTACTTTATGTTTAGTAATTGTAGCTCCTGTGCAATCCTTTCTAGCTACATATCGAATTTTAAGCATCTGCATACTGCAAGCTGTGACCATCGTCCATTCGCTGTCAGCCTTTTGATCGGCGGCTATGATTCTGACAAAGCGGGCCACCTATGTGTTACAGAACCATCAGGGGACTATTTTGAGTACCTTGCCTACGCTGTGGGTCGGAACACCCAGACTGTGAATTGTTGTCTGGAGAAGAATATTAGTCCAGATGACAATCATGATGAGATATCGGGCATAAATGCTATTATACGCTCGATGTTGCAGGCGAATATCAAAAGTGATCTAGAAGTTGGAGTGCTACGTTACAAGCAGCCGTTGAAGTTTCTCCCCGACCGATGTGTAAAGGAGATGGTGATGAAAATACGACGTGAAAGTTAGAAGATTATGTAAAATATTTCTATAAAGACATTTGCAGTATTTGTTGACAGTTGCAAACGATTTTTTTTTCGATTTTGTGTAAAAATGTAACCCTTCCGAAAAATTTGTTTCATTAAATGAGTGCTTGGTAAAATAAAATGTGCCTTTAATTTGTGGCTATGTGGTTGTTGGCTGGATTAATTTGGCCTAGGAGCAGTCTTTCCCTTGTACATCAAGTATTTCCATATACGAGATGTGGTTAGCAAAGCAAGTTCAGATGATGCCCAGATGGCAGTAGGTTTAAAAAATGTCTGCATTTTTTAATCAAGGTCTTGAATATAAGCCCGAAGCCGGCTGTAGTTTATGGAATGCCACAGGTAATATTAAAAGACTGCCTTTTGGAGCAGTCAGGATGGCAACTATTGCCTCTCTGCCTTTAAACAAGCAGAAACATTTGCGAATCACCTTGAACAGCGCTTTACTCCGTTCAGCGTAGCCACAGATGAGGATCTGGACCAGATTAATGAGCTCAATAGCCCACTCCAAATAGCACTTCCAATAAAACCCATAAGCATTGAGGAAATTAAAACATAATTAAAAAGCTCCCAAGGACCAAGGCTCCAGGCCATGACAGAATATGCCATGCTACTCTGAGAGCCCTGCCAACTAAAGTTCTTTTATTTATAACATTGATATTCAATGCTATATTAAGGACGCAACATTTCCCTACCCAATGGAAGACTGCATGGATAGCTATGACTCCCAAACCCGGCAAAGCGAAGAGTGACCCGGAATCTTACAGACCAATCAGTCTTCTCCCCACAATGTCTAAAGTATGGGAAAGATTGATTTTTAGAAGGATATCTGAAAACTTCGAAACACTTCCTGATCATCAATTTTGTTTCAGGAAAGGACAATGCACAGTAGAGCAGATACATCAATTCACGAATCACATCCTTTAGGCTTTTGATGACAAGGAATACTACTACCGAGTGTATGTAGACGTCAAACAAGCATTTGACAGAGTTTGGATTGCTTGTCTTCTGTCTAAAATTAAAAAATTACTTCCTGCCCGATTTTTTCATCTATTAGTACAAACCTACCTCGAAGACCGAAAATTTGGTGTTAAATAAAAGAATCTATATCTACGGAAAGGAAAATGAGAGCTGGTGACCACAGGGAAACGTCCTGGCCAATCTAATAACTAATTTATTCACGGCGGATATCCCGACACCTAGTGAGCTCACAGAAACCTTTAAGAACGGACAACTAATGATAGCTTCATACGCAGACGACTTGGCTATTTTACACTCAGCCTCTTGTGAGTACGAAGCAGAGATTTAATTCCAGAGTACCTATACCTACTTGAGAAATGGTCTCATATGAATCCAACTAAGTGCCAGGCAGTGCTATGTACTCTAAGAAAAAAAATGGCGGACGTAAAGTCGGGCGCGGACGACTTTAGGATACCCTGTACCACTAGCTTGTAATAAAGTCCGATTTCTTCACAAAAAACCAAAAACAGAAGAATTTTTAAGCAAAAATTTTTTTTTGACCGATCGTTCCTATGGGAGCTATAGATATAGTCAACCGATTTCAATAAAATTTGACACGGTGCTTAAATACCTTAAAAAAGATATGAACGCCAAAGTTATTTCAAATATCTTTACAAACAAACAAAACACATCGAATTTTGTATAAAAAACGTGTTTTTGGACCGATTGGTCCTATGGGAGCTATATGATCTAGTCAAACGATTTGGATTAAATTTGGTACAGTGCTTAGGAACTATAAAATACTCACGAATGTCAAATTTGGTCCCAATATCTTAACAAACAAACGAAACACAACAAATTTTGTTAAAAAATCGATGTTTTGGAAGATCGGACCTATGGGAGCTATATGATATAGTCCACCGATTTTGTTCAAATTTGGCACATTGCTTAAGTGGTCTAAAAAATTTCCAAACGCCAAATCTGGTTAGGATATCTTTATTAAAAAACGAAATATAGCCAATTTTTCTTTAAAAAAGTTATTTTGGCCGATCGGTCCTATGGGAGCTATATGATATAGTCAACCGATTTTGATCAAATTTGGTACAGTGATTGGGAACTATAAAAAACTTTTGATTGCCAAATTTCGTTACGATATCTTCATAAACAAACGAATTATTCATCTAAAACGCTTTTTTTTTCGAGGTCGTCTCAAACACCCCCAATTTATCCCCGATATCAAAAAAATAAAATAAACTTGCCTCCTATGGAATAATATGGGATCTAATGTGAAAGTTTGGTAACTCTAGCTCTTACCATCTCTGAGATCTAGGCGTTCACACGGACGGACAGACGGACGGACAGACGGACAGACGGACAGACGGACATGGGTATATCGACTTCTGTATTCACCCTGATCATATTTTAGGTAACTTTGGGGTGTCTCCGACGTCTCCTTCTATATGTTACATACATTTTCGGCTTGCACAAACTTAATATACCCTTGGACCATACGGTACAGGGTATAAAAACTATCACCTGCTGTCTGGTAAGATAGTCAATCACTAAAATTACAAAAAACAAGCTAAATACCTAGGTGTTACCCTTGATGACAGACTGACTTTCAAACCACATATAGAAATTAAAGTAAAAAACTGCCTTCCAAAAATGGCTAAAATGAACTGGCTCATGAATCATCGCAGCCGTCTTCCACTACGATACAAAAGAGCCTTTTATAAAATGATAGTGGTTCAAACCTGGAGATACCATATCCAGATCTGGGGAATGGAGGCTCGCTCGAGTCGCTCACGTATTCAGACACTACAGAAGAGGGCCTTACGCCTAATTACTGGGTGTGAATGGTATGTAAGGAATACGACCTTGCACCACGACGTCAGACTGGAGACCGTCGATCTCCAGATAAATAAGCGCACACGCCTATGGCTGGCAGAAAAGTCATCAGCGATGGTTTACATTTTTTACTCCGATATTACATTTATCTGAAATTAATTTGCGTCTGTCAATAAAAATATATGAAGCGAAAAGGAATGAAACGATAAATTATATATAGGGTCCGGCACTCGAAGTGTAACCAAATTCAGACCGCTCGCGCAGCTGACGCACGGGTATCAGCTGTCTGTAAGTTAGCTAAATGACAGTTTAGAGTATTGTTTACAAGCGCACGAAAGCATTTTGCCGTGAGTAAACGCGAAAAAAAATCAGTAATGGATTTCAAACGTAATAGTGTAGTTACATTATATTTAGCTGGAAAATCACAACCAGCGATTGTTCGTGAGCTCGAACACCTTAAAGTAAATAAAGTTTTCGTTTATCGCACCATAACTCGTTAGAATGATACTGGTAGCATCGCAAAACGTCATGGAGGTGGTCATCAAAAGACTGCAACGTCACGTGAGATGGTTCAAAAAGTGAAGAAGCGACTTGAGCGAAATCCCCGACGAAGTGTCAATCAAATGGCGAAAGAACTGAAAATATCTGACCGTAGCATCCGTCGTATACTGAAAAATGATCTCAAGGTCAAGCCTTACAAGATCCAAAAGGCACATGATCTCACACGGAAGCAGCAACAAGTCAGACTTGAGAGAGCGAAGGAGTTGCTTCGCTTGGCCGAAAGCGGTCAATTGCCGAACATTGTGTTTTCTGACGAGAAAATTTTTACAAGTGAGCAATTCGTAAACTCTCAAAACGATAGGGTTTACTTGAGGGACCGTTCATACGAGAATTTGAGTTATCGATTGGCCACCAGGAGGCAGCACCCGCCACAGATAATGGTTTGGGCCGCTGTAACCGCAGATGGGCGCTCTCCAATCGTTTTCATCGAGCCTGGCGTCCAGAGTAATGCGCAATATTATCGGGAAAGTATTCTGGAGGTTGCTTTGAAGCCGTGGGCAGACAAACATTTCGGTGGCAGACCATGGACGTTTCAACAGGACTCGGCACCGTCTCACAAAGCTCGAGTGAACCAAGAATGGCTGAAAAACAACGTTCCGAACTTCAAAACGTCCACACAATGGCTCTCGAATTCATGGATTAATCGAATCCGATGGATTATTCTCTTTGGGCCATTTTGGAGAGCAAGGTCCGAACTAAAAGATACAACAGTCTCGAGGCGCTGAAAAAAGCCATTGTCCACGAGTGGGCCAAAATACCTGCAAGTCACATTCGGGCAGCTTGCGATTCATTTTTGGACCGTCTCAAGGCCATAGTGAAGGCAAAAGGTGGCCATATTGAGCGAAAGTAAATTGTTTCTAAATTTCGTATTATTTTTACACATTTTGTACCTTAAATTGAGTAAAGGTAATTTTCCAAAATGAATTTATGGCCTTTTTAATTGGTTACACTTCGAGTGCCGGACCTTCCGGAAGGAATACGACCTTGCACCACGAAGTCAGACTGGAGACCGTTGATCTCCAGAAAAATAAGCACACAAGCTTATGGCTGGCAGAAAAGTCATCGGCGTTTGCTTTACATTTTTTACTCCGATATTACATTTATCTGAAATTAATTTGCGTCTGTCAATAAATTTATATGTTGCGAAATGGAATAAAACGATAAATTAGTTATATCTACTTGAATTTTTTTTTAATTAATCAAGATTTACCGAAGCGAATCATTAAAAAATAATAACTATCCTAACTACTAATAGTAGCTTTTAAAAATTAAGTCAAACTATTTAAAAACAATTATATACTTCCTAATATAGCCATCTTCTTCTAAATTTTCCTCCTAAATATTTAATTTAAGCTTTTTAGATAATCGCTACAAATTTTAAAGCATGTAAAATTTAATTAAAGAAAAGTTAAAAATTTAAAAGTTACCAAATGAAGCTTTTATACTGAATTATTTTGGTCTCGGCAAAAGTGCCTTAAATTGTGTGCAAATATGTGTTATACTCGTATATGTGCATGTTACACATACATACAAAGCACAGGACGTAATTTCCCCAGCAAGTCACTTTTCTTTATCCTTTTCTCTGTCTGTTTATTTCATTTTATGTGCAAATTTCTTAATTGAAAATAAAGAGTTTAAATAAGCATTAAAAAATCTCATATGTGTTTGTGTGTCTGTGTGTGAGTGTGTGTGTGGGTGTGTGTGTGTGTGTGTGTGTGTGTGCGTGTATGACTTGTAATGGCTTCGTTTGTGACATACTTATAAATAAATATATAAAACCAACCAACACAGACATGTCCCATGCTCCCTCCACGTTTTACATTTCACGCTGCCAACCCCAAACCAACCCCCCTGGCACACCCCCCTCTCCAAAAGCCAGTGACCGAAGCCGCAGAATGTCATTTTAATAGACTAAACAAAGGCGAAATAAAAATTAACAGCTTTTGCCTGGCTTGACTTTTGTTATGCCTGCTGTGTGTGTAAGTGTGTGTTTGTGCGTGAGTGGTTGGCTGTATGTGTGTGAGTGTGTTTGTGTGTCTATGTGTAACAGGGGTGGCTAACAGGGGGCGTCTTAAAAAAGCTACCTTTAAGTAAAATTTCAACAAAAAATGGCCACAAATTTACACTCGTAGAAACAGTATGAAAATATCGATAATCACCCATACCTCGCTAGACGGCCGCTCTTCAAATAAGGCACGGTTTCGATTTGCGGCCTAAAATGTTTCGCTATAACGCCCAGAAAAACTTTTTAAATAAATTTTTTTTGTTTCATTTGCATTGAACGTTTTCTGCCGCTGCGACGTATTTTGACGCTAACCTCGAAACACAACAATACGAACCTGCTTGATTCGATTATTGAAAAAATGGAAGAGCTATTCATTATATGGATTGAGGACAATAACAAACGCAGAATGCCAATGAGTTAAATGACTATTCAGGAAAAAGCTTTAAGTATTTTTGAAAATTTAAAGAATGAGAATATCGATGAATCTGCTGAAGACATCACATTCCAAGAAAGCCAAGGATGGCTTAAAAAATTAATAAATATATGTAATTTGCATAATTTAAAAATTAAAGGTGAATAAACTAGGTCCGATGAGGCCGCATTTAAGGAATATCCCAACATTTTAAAAGAAATTATTGAAAGAGGTGGTTATTAACATGAACAAGTGTTTATCGTAGACGAAACTGGGCTGGCCTGATCGCACGTACATATCAAAAACCGAAAAATCTGCGCCTGGATAAAATGTGTTTAAGAAACGATTAACTTTGCTACTTGATTTTAGGCTAAAACCAATTTTGATATAGTTGTCCGAAAATTCAAGGCCTCTTAATGGACTAAATAAAAATTAATTACCCGAGATCCAACAAGAAAGCTTGGATGACTAAAGCTACTTATGAGGATTGGTTTAAAAATCAGTTTTGTACAGACGTGCGAAAATATTTGCGAGACAATAACTTAAGCTTGTTGCTTAAGCTTTGCTAATTTTGGATAATGCACCAGGGCATCCTACTAATTTAGCCGTACTATCTGAAGATGTCATGATTGAGTACCTTCCGGAGCAATAGCCCCTTTTTTAAGGCATATTACCTACACCGAACTTTCCGACAACTTATAAGGGAAACCGGAGGTAATTCTTCAATTAAAACATTTTGGAAAAACTTTAACATCAAGAATGCTGTTGACAGCATCAGTAAATCAAGGAAAGAATTTCGAAAAAATTATGGCCAAAATGTGTAAAAAGTATTGAAGCCGAAGGTAATTTCTTTCCTGAAATTAGGCCAAATATTTTGGATCTAGCACATGATCTCGGCTTTGAAGGTTTTAACGAACGTGATATGATTGATTTACTTAAAGCTGATAAGGAACCCCTTTCATACTCATTCGGTTGCAAGCACCGGTATTTAATGAAGAGCCTGTTGTATCTAAACAACTGATATCAAAAAATTTGTCGAAAGTTATTTCGAAGAAGGAATAAACATCCTCCTTGAAAACAATACTGACGTGGGACGCAGCGCTAAAGATTCTCAGGCAATTACTCAAATCAATGAAGTACGAAATGGACAAAAACGCAAAACAAACAACGTTGAACAATTCTTTTAAGCCAGGCAATTTGACTGTGATCTGAATGTTACAATTTCTTCATCATCTTCGGATTAAAGTCATTAAAAAAAAAAATATGTTACATATTTAAGAAATTTGGAACCGATCCCATTGAATTTGTATGAATTTGTATTATTATAGAATAATTGATTCGTTATACGGCTTTTCGCTTTACGGCCAAGTTTCGTGGAACGTATCTAGCGAGGTATGGGTGTATTTTAAATCGTTTATGAGCAGAGGATATAAAATGTCGGGAAGCTCAAATTTCCTTAATCTACATTTATGCATAACAACATGGCGTACTTCACTTTGGCAGAAATCTGCTTATGATTATCAAAGCTTTCCATAAAATGACAGACTTGGATTTGGGATGAGCTTTAGTTGCAACCATACAGCGTGTATTTTTTAGAGGTTCACAACTTTGAGTTGGCAACACTGTTTTATCTGCCAACCAGCTAATAGTTGAATCCAAGCAGCACTTGGATTTTGTTGAAATTTTGACGTGACAACGTCTTAAATTAGGTTGGGCTCGTTGTCAGTGAGTGCAAGTGCAAATTATATTAGAAATACTAGTCTTGTATCTAGCCATATATAAAATTATATTTGCGAATTATTTGAAAAATACATTTAAATAATTTCTAGCATATAATTAAGTAAACAGTCTTTAAAATGTTTAATTATAATCGATTAGCGGTGAAATTTGAGTCACCCGTAGTTTGCAACCACCGGAATACCATCACTGCTTATCATGTTTATGCTCTCATATGGAACACCGAAGTCTTTCCTTAAGTCTAAGCCGATCCTGAGACCCACAACGCAAAAACATGCACGACTTAAATGATGCTGTAGAGTACAGACAGATTTCCAGGAGAAGGTCAAAGTCAATCACTAAGTATATAATGTCATTTTCCAATATCGAAAGATCAAATAAATAAATACACACTAAATATAAGTAAGTGTGTGACATCCATTCAGTTCAGATCAGGCCTGTGTCATTCACGGAATCATGTCTGAATTTTCAGCACCCGATATGATCTATGCATTACTTGTAAGTGAATTTAACACATGCATGGACTTGGCTTTCCATTCTGAACCTTAGCCGTAAAAATTCAGTGCTGATGGACTTTGAAATGTCATGACTAAAAACCGAGGTGAATAGCTGTCCCAATTTACAAACCCATAAGCATACAATTCAAAACTAGGTGATTCCCATTATTCCTTTCATATGGCGTGCTGCGTATTACTTGATCACTCAATCAAGTCCTGTTTTCACATCATATAATAAAGATTACATATACTGAGCCTTATACTCATCTACTATACTTATATTTATATAGTTATAGGTTTATATAAAAAAAACTCTTGGGCCTCTCTAATTCTCACTTGCTTCCCATGATGCTAAAGGCTGTTCCAATCAATCAATATCAAATAAATTAATTTATTCAATTTTTTTATTCTTTCACACAGCAGCGGACATCAAATGTAAGTTTTATTTTATATATTTAAATTAATGCTCATTTATTAATTACTACGATTCCTGGTCTTAGAGCTTTTTACCTTTGATATGGGTTTTTTCAAGCTTTTTTGATGCTTACGAAGCCATTCATCAAATGTGTACTGCAATGCGAGTGCTTGCAAGCCTGGTTCTATAGAGTACAGAGATTTCACTAAATACGGTGTTAGTAGTGGATCGATCTCTGTCTGAGCTGCTGCCCATTTGGGCACAACTATGGTGAGAGTTTTCTTTTTGGCTGGAGTTGTGTTAGTCAAAGGAGGTATGGCTACCTCAAAGCGCACATCTGTATTATTTGCACGTGCAGAGGGTTCTGATGAAGTTTTCCAGATGAAGTTTTTCAAACCAGCAATGTCATCTCCATCATCATCGCCCATTTTCATATTTTTTGGTGTGAAGGGTGATCCCTCCCAGTCAGATTCCAGCGCTTTTGGAGATAACTTTTTGTTACCGTCATCTGCTGCTGCTGCTGTCTTAGTTGAAACTGGAACATCTTCTGCTCCAGATGTTTGCCGATTAGTCGTTATACTTTTATGGGCTTGAAAATAAAACTTACCTGCATCCGATGATGGCGACTTCTTGCGTCTGCAAGCAGTGCCTACTGCTTTGCTGCAACTGGCTCCATCTGGTTCGCACTGTTGGGAGTCTTTTGCGTCGGCTGCACCCTTTTTTAATATTTTTGGAACCGTTTGAGCCCCAGGCAGATCCAACCCACTAAGATCGATTTTTACTGCGTCTTTTGACATCATATTGAAGCGCCATAAATATTTAAACTCCTGCAAAATTGCCTCATCGTAGCCCTCATCGAGAAAATCATTTCGCACATCGTCAGTAACATCATCAATAATGCTTTGATATAAAGGAATCACGGCTTTTTGGCTCTCAGGTATATTCACCTTCTTGCCCTTCATTTTACGATTTTCTTTTTTATTGTACATAAGAACTTTTAGAAATAATGACAAAACAATATTTTTTGACAGCTAAGCCAAATTTTACTTGTCTGTACAACACCCATGCATGTTATTATCGATACCGATACCGATAAGCTGTATTGTTAAATTAATTTGTCGAAATCGGAGTACAGAAAAGTCATGAGCCCTAATTTCGCTGATCTGGCAAGTCGCTAAGCTAATTAACACTACTTCGCCTATAGAAGTGAGGCGAAATTTTTATTAAGGTCAACGTTTTTATGGGCAGAATTAATATTAATGCTCAATTTGGGAATTTAATGAATATATTTTTAAGCGCTTTGGATCATTTTGAATAATTAAAAACACTAATTAAATCGATTACTAATCTAGTCTAAAAATTTGTGGTTATCATACCAAAGTCGGCATCTAATTTTCATTTTAGTATTTGACTACCTTACAAATTTTTATTACTATTAAGATATTCAACGTAAAGACGATACGAGTATACTGTCACTTGTCTTCATCGATAAACCAGAGCTAATTGCACTCCTGGAAATAAACATTCGAAGAGTAATTGACGAAATACTTTCGCAAATGCTGCGGAAAGTTTGTGAAGTTTGCTGTTCCAGATTGCGCCATGGTCGAAATCATATTTAATCATTAATGTCGTACAATTTTCTATCCAATAAAATCCGTTTCATTGATATTCAAAATATATATCTTTGTTTTGTTATGATATAAACTTTAATAACACAAAAACAAACACCCTTTATTGGTTGCGTACTTACATTGTGACAAAAACGTTCTAAATTTCTAAATAAATCTTCTTCAATATTTATTTTGTCTCCTTCAAAATATGCCCCGTCTGAGGCAATACACATATGCCAATGCTTTTTCGAAACATTTTTTTATAGGCATTGGCCGGGATGGCGTTCAGCTCTCTCATCGCATTCTTTTTTATATTCGGTATGGAATCAAAACGGGTTACCCCAGAGTGGCAATTTTAGTTTTGAAAAGAGGAGAAAGTCACACGGGGCCAGATCTAAACTGTACGGTGCCGGGTCGATGGTATTTATCGAGTGTTTTGCCTTAAATACGTTCACAATCGAGGCTCGATGAGATGGCGCTTTATCGTCTTGCTAAATTCACGAATTGTCTGCCCATAACTCCGTTCGAGTACGACGGACCCGTTCACGCAAATGCCTCAAAACAGTCACATAATAGTCTTTACAGATCGTTTGTCCCTCTGAAACGTATTCATGATGCACCACACCACGAATATCGAAAAATGAACAATTTCGGAAACTTTTTTTTCACAATGTATATAGGGTGGACCATCTATTAGTTTTGCTGTGTAACGCAACATCTATAACACCATTTTGCCAAGTTTCATCAAAATCGTTCCACAATTTTAAAAGTTACTTTTTGTTAAAAGAGTCGAATTTTAACATTGCGAATATTCTTCAAGACTGTAAATAAATGTATTCTAGTAAACTGCCGCAAAAGTTCTTTATATCGAAGTAAAAACTAATTTTGTATTTTCAAAAATTTTGTTCAAGTAGGCTTTGCTCTACCTGTAAGGTTCATATTTTTACTTGACTTGTAGTGAAAGCTACAAACTTTAGTATACACCAGACTATCAGGGCGTTAACACATTAAAACATCTAAATTTTACGGAAAAAATAAATTTAAAATAATAAAAAAAAACAAAAAAAAAAGTGTTGGCAAAAAAAAAAAAATTTAAGCCAGGTGATTCGGGAGCCAAGGTAAGTTGCTCGCAACATTTTGAACCATTTAAACAAGTACTAAAGGTGTTCACCGCCCAAATAGCTGAAAAAAGTCAAGACAAGGGAGTGAACAGCAACGAACCAGCTCTAGGAGGATCAATTTGCAGCAGGAAGCCCAACGCTGCGGTCAGGATAAAGCGAAACAGAAGATGGTCTGGGGCATGACACAAAAATGGTGGGTCATGGTGTAAAGATATTGTCGCCAATCTTTGCTTTCCCATTGACTATATCGGAAATATGCGCTTTATGCTGCTCGTGACGTCTACTGCTGCAATTGAATCTCTACTATGAGGAGGAATTGAATAAGCTACTCTTGGTAGTTACTTTTGCCCAGTTTGTCCCTCGAAAACCAAAAAGAAGGCATAAATAATCAAAACTACTCCATAAGCCATCTATCTAACCATATACGTACAAACGCCCTGAGTATCCCATCCATGATTTTTTTCTAGATATGCCGCCATTTTTAATTGCGATAATTTAAAGAAAGCAAATATACTTAATGACAGCTTTTTAGTACAGAGTAATACAACGAAGTTTTATTACGATATTATTAGGCAAATATGAGCAAAAAGCTTCAATTCTTCGGGGATACAAAATTAATTTAGACTGGGGCAATAAGTTTGTTTACGAGTTGGCACAGCTCGTATTAAGATCTCAAAAAAAACTATAGATAGATAGAGTGCAAAATTTTACAGTGAGGGAATGGGCTTAGATATAGACATAGTTCTGCTCAGAATCTATGCGCAACAGAAAATAAAGTTTCGTGTCCCTAGAAGAGATCCAGAAGTGCATAAAGACAGACAAGGTTCAATCGATACCCGAGATTATAATGAGCATTTTGGTATAAAGACCTTGGAGTCTGCCGCGCCTAATTTTATCCATTGCATGCATTGCACAAATCTGGTATACCCTTGGTATCCTTTCGTATAAATACTGGGTATAAAATAATCTTAACATCTTTAAGCCAAGAATTGCTAGCGCTAAAAAACAATGTGTGACTGCTGGCGCCATCTATCTTTATCTCCGGTGCTATCTAGCTGTTGATAGTCTAAAAAGGAGCAGCTCCTTTTGTTCAGAACATCCAAATAATTTTATGTGTGCCAATAACAAAAATTTGAAAATCCTGAATACCAGCACGCCATGCTTTAATTTTATCAGCCACGCGAAACCCAAACGCCTATTTCGGAAAATCCACTTGATATCCTTTATTGAAGGTAGTTCAAATTGTGCGAAACCATGCTGGTTAGCCATACTCATTAGCGCCAACTCTTACTACAATTGAAACGAGTACACAAGATAAAAGCTATCCCATTGCTTCTGCAGATATGAGTAAATGATATTACTACATGACCGCATCGCCAAAAACCTATTTGGAAGACCTACCCCATTTCTTTTATTTAGCTGACATTGTTCTTTTCAATTATGACTTGCCCAGGTCGCAGGCACCAAAAAATTCGGTCAGTTCTTTAATAGACCAGTATACTATTGAGGCTGGTTGTCGACTGAATTCAACCGAATTAATTTCACTGAGTTTTCCAGACTAAAGTCTAGTCCAGTTACCTCACTTCTGATCCAGTTTGCCTTGAGATCTCAATTGCTTTAACTATCCTAAAAAGTTTTTTTTTAATAATTATACGAAAGTTTCGATAAAATGGGTCATTATAATTTTCAGGACACCCACGACTCAACTTGGAGCACAGAACCCGAAGCCGATGAAGATCATCCTCGTTCGGCCATATTTTACTGTGTCTTGGGCATTGTTACGTCAACAGTTTTTACCTGCTTGGGAGCAGCTTATGGTACTGCCAAAGCTAGTGTTGGTATTTGCGCCATGTCTGTCAAAAAACCTGAGCTAATGATGAAAGGAATAATCCCGGTTGTTATGGCTGGCATTATAGCTATATATGGTCTGGTTGTTGCAGTTTTACTGGCCGGTTCAATCATAAAAATCCATCACAGTGACAGGAGGTTTATAATCGATATCAAACGCAAATCACTTGCAATACATTAACTGTTCCCAAAGTAATAAGGTAACACAAGTTCCACACTTTTCGGCTTTTCAAGCTTCCCCCACCTATACAACAAAAAAAAAAAAAACGCAACTGTTGATCAAAAAGCAGTAAAACTAATAAATGGTCCACCCTATATACATTGTGACAAAGAAGTTTCCGGAATTGTTCATTTTCGATATTCGTGGTGTGGTGCATCATGAATACGTTTCAGAGGGACAAACTGTCAGTAAAGGCTATTATGTGACTGTTTTGAGACATTTGCGTGAACGGGTCGGTCGTATTCGGCCGGAATTGTGGGCAGACAATTCGAGCGATAACGCGCCATCTCATCGAGTCAAGTTTGTGAACACATTTAAGGCAAAAGACTCAATAAATACCATCGCCTAGGCAACTTACAGACCAGATCTGGCCCCGTATGACTTTTTCCTGTGTATTTTAAGTTAAATATAGGACTCTGCCTGGAATCTGACTTTGCTGATAAGATATTACAATGTTAAATTATAAGACCGACCATCAACCAAGGTAGGTATCCGTTCGCCATTTTTCAAATTATCCTCGTCCGAAATACTAAATAGCAATTATCTCCGCTGTTTACGATCCGATTCTAAATATTTAGAACATTTTTTTTTAATTTCCTGAATTTTACCAATATAAACTCAAGGTCACTTAAGACCTTTCGATGAAGCTTTCATTCCGCCTCCCCAACTGGTGTATTGTTTTTCAAGCAGAGATATGCACAGTCTGGCAAGCAGTTAAACTTATTAGCACCTTGTGCGAAAAGAGAATGGGATATGGTGTGCGGTTGTCGCATCTCTATGGTACTCTGGCCGAAATATGATTCAAAACGAACATCTGAGCTACTGCGCTTTTGTAAAAACAGGACTAGGATGGTGGTAGACGGCTGAGAGGTTGCACGTTCCCCATCACGATTTCTGCCACAGCTGCGCAGATGAGGAAGAGACGGAAGGCTTTCAACACCTGCTATGCGACTGCCCGGCGCTTCTTAGAAGACGAACCCAGTTTCTGGGTAAACCATTCTTTGAGGATCTGGTTAGTCTAGCCTATGTGCCTATAGCGGATCTGGCTGCTTTCGTCGAATTCGTGTAATGGTTCTGCAATATGAGAGACTTTCGCGATTAGGGATGTAAATGTATCCCTTCCTTTCTTGAATTCATTTCGTCCCATTTTGTTCTTTTAATTAGGTAACACGATGAACTTCATGGTCAATGGGTGATCTCAGTCACTATCTGAGCTGCCTATAAAACCTAACCTAAACTAACTCAAGGTCTAAATTAAAAATTGTAGAAAGTATGGCGCTTTGAAATTGTTGGTGGAGAAAGTTCTTTATATAAGTAGTTCAAATGTCAAGTTCGGTTAAGCTAGATCTTATGGCCTACAAGATACAGGCGTTCAGACGAACACACAGTCTATAAAAAATGTTGTACAAGTGTACTGATCCAGTATCCCTATACCGCTTGTTTCCCTGACCCGGTTTCTCATTGAGGTTGGATACTCAATCTTCATTACGGTTCCTCAGGGGTACATGGCTCACTGCGGGAAGATGGCAATGGAAATTTAGTAGGAGCGGCCATGTGAGAGTTTTACATAAAAATTACGTATACGCAATATACATATACTCAATATAACATACTATATATACAGCTTGACAGTCACAGTGAACAGTTTATCTACAAATTTCATACAACCCCTTATCAAATTCTACAGGTTATTTGTTTATATAATTATGAAATAGAAGTTAATTCTGGATTATTAACCACAGCAACGTAGGCCTCCAGGCTTATTTTATATAATATTCCTTTTATATTATTGTTGTGAAATTTCTACAGGCTCTAGCGTATTCGCCTCTAAAACCGAAGGTCGGTGGTTCGATTCCCCGCCGTAGCACTGGTGCATTTGTCTAGCACTGGCATCGCTAGCTCAAAGACGCTATTTGCCATGAAAGTCTCAATTAATTAAAGACACCGTCATTCGGATTCGGCTATAAACTGTAGGTCCCTGTTCTGTTCGAACAGTTATTAATAGGGATCCCTCCTCCAAGGGGTCTAACAGGGAATTATTCATTTTATTTAGCTCAGTACAAGCATTTCTCAACTTTATTCCCAAACTTGCTCAACTCAGCCTAACGCAACCCCTTTAGGCTCCTTTCCAACTCCGCCACTGTGCTAACCTGCTGCTAATTCTTTTTGTTGTTGTCTTTGCAATGCTATGTCCTTGCCAGTGCCTTGAATTTTCAATATAAAGCTTGGATTTGTACACACTCACACACCAAAGCACACATACACACACTCATGCATGTGCACGCAGACAAACACATGCTTTTATGACAATACTTTGATATCATAAAATGGCGGCGTTGTTGTTGTTATTGTGCGTGTGTGTGTGAGTTTTTGAGCTTTTCCTGCGTCTTGCCTTTGATTTTATGCCTCTGATTGTTGTTGTTGTAGTTGTACATATGTATGCGTGTTGTTTTTTTTTCTTGTACCTTTTCTTAAACAACAAGTGGCAAATTTTATTAATTTATTTGACGAGCTTCAGCCCACGCTGCTTGGAGAGGAGAGGTGCCTCTGCCGCGCTATGCCACCATTCGTGGCATGCTTCAAATTATTAATGAAAATTGATTACAATTTTTGTTGCAACCGCAGCAGCATGACGGCAGTTAATTATATTTGAGGCTGAATAGGTATGTTGGCATGTTACAGTTGTTGTTGTTGTTGTTGCTACTTTCAAAATGGCGGCCACATTGGAGTTTACACAATAATTGACAATTAAGCTGGCAAACAATTTGAGATTTTCGCCAATTCAAAGCCAAGTGGTTGAAAATCTAAGTTTTTCCAATTGATTTTCATATCAAGTGGCACTCACACACTAACACACACACACACACACTAACACAAATGCATGCACACACACACAAGCTGCTCAATGCACCAAAGTACATAAGCTTGAGAAAACACAATGGCTATTTGCATTTGGTTACATTTGTATTGCACTACAGTCGGGCATGTATCAGTGTGTTGGTGCTTGTATATGCAATGGGTTGGCCAAAAAGTTCGTTCGCTTTTTTTTTTTCTTTATGAGAGAGAAAATGAACAATTGTAAGCAATTATATTTCGTCGGCAATTAGCCTGCACTTTCTCATCGGCAAAGAAATCAACAAATTTTTTCTAGAATTTGATAAATGGATACATATCAATTGCTTCTAGGTCAGACGAATAAGCAGGTTCAGGCAAAATATTAAAATTAAGGCTTAGAATAGTACTGGAAGTATCAGCGATGCATTTTTTTTCCCGATCATCGATATTTTTATTTTGATGGTTGATTCAATTTTGGTACTTCGACAAAATTTTAATGTCGAAAACTTACTTTCAAGCGTTCATTATAGATCTCAAATGATAATGCTATTAGAACATTTGCAGAAAAGTACCTTTGTATTCTGGCAACATCCACAAAAAGTGAGAAAGGCTGGTAACCTAGTGAACGACAAACGGGGCTCGCTCAAATCAAAAAATTATTTAATAACCACAATGAAAAGATCTCAAATTAGTTTGAAGATTATGAGACTGCATTCTAGCTGGAATAGAACCTTTTTTGTGACAACTCACAGGCTCACAAAAAAGTGGTGTAAACATTACAATAGGCTGGGGCACCCCTTATGAATTTTTGCCAGCTGAATCCCAAGTCCACAAAACCCCGCTTTATGGGATTTTTTAATGATTATCTCATAACCCATGTACGAGTGGGTTTTTTGAACGGGTATTTTGTGAATTAATTTAAGCATTACAAATGTTCACAAAATTTAGTTCGGCGAAAATAAGTGAAGCGGGCCACTTTTTTGGAGACCTTCTCCGATTTTAATGATTTTTACATAGTTGGTAGAGCTACTAGCCAAAATTATATAAGATTATTTATTTTGCATAAAAAAAAAATTTAATTTACTTAAAAAATGTAAGCCAGTTACCTTTTGTTTTTACGCTAAATTGCAATTATTAAATAAATAAATAAACTTTAAAAATAATTTGCTACGATTTAAAAAAATACAAATCATAGAAGGTAATCCCAACTAAAAAAAAAGAAATTCGTTCAAATTCGTCGTTTACTTCAAAAAGACTAAAATGTTCTTGATATCTTATATATAAAATTCTCGTATTTTTATAAATTAACGAATAATTTTATTTCTATTTATTTTAAATTTACACATTTTTTTGAGGGGGTATGAGTAAATATATTCATAATTTCAGTAGTTTACAAATTTAAAAATAAATTTGGTATGTTTTGTTAATTTACGCATGTTTTGAAAACATTTTTTTAGGTCTTTTTGATATAGTAAACCGATTTTGATAAAATTCAATATAGTATTTGGGAAAACTAAATAAGTTCTAGGCGTCAAATTATTTTTTTTTAGTGCTACATATGTATAATGATGGTCCGCTTTTAAAAATAAAAAAATTAGTTTCTTTTCTAATAAGGGGTCTAATTAAAAAGTTTGTTTGCTCTTTTATTATCTAGGAGACTTTACGGTAGTACACATGAATACTGAAGTCTATATTGACTTCTCTTGTCAACCAGATCTTGCTTTAGATCATTTTGGGAGATGGGGCATCCTGTAATCCACACTCGAAATTGCTAATTTTTTCGCTACTAAGAATTCCACTGCCGTCTATTTAATATTTTTCACATCATTTTTATTGTTTTTACACGTTGAAGCAAAACAAATTTCTTAACAAAAACCACGTAAAAAAAGAATTGAAGTAAGTCCCTAGGCAGCTATGAAATTAAAAAGAAGCGGAATTCCCTGACTACATTTTAAAAAGAATATGCAAATAAAAATGTTTTCTAATTTTAAAAATCTTTTTTTTTAGTCCGTTTTACTTCAAACCGTTAAAAAAAGCTGCAAATTATTTTTAAATGTTTAAAACTTATAAAAATCCCAAATCAAAACTTTTAAATTTAGTATCTATACGAGGGTGGTCCGATAAGTACCTAGCCTCATCGCCCGATGGCGCTACTATCGTGAGGTATTTTAGTATTTAAAAAGAAATAAAATTTTAACATAAAAAAAATAGTAAATCTTATTAGTTTAAACGAAAAATACTCATTGTTTTGACTATTTACCCAAAAAAAAAGGCATATCCGACAAAAAGTCTCTATAAGGTTTACTCACGTCTATCAAATGTGTTAAACACTGGAATTTTCATAACGAAAACCTCAATTGTCAAAGATTTTCAGTGTTTATAATTCACAACCGCTTCCAACTAAAGCAGCGTGACTTTGCTGGTCTTATGAAAAACTATTAAACATTTTTTTCGTATTGTTAGTATTTATGAATAACCATGGGTGGGTTCTTTTAATTCGGCAACTTTTTGAAAACTCGGATTTTCTAGATTTTTTTAGTAACCTCGCCATAGCCATCATCTGCCAAATTTCATCTTGTAATATTTAAAGTAAGAATTGTTTCATGCAAAACAAAGAAACCTAAAGCTTATAAATACTAAACAGTTCCTTAGCTCAAAAGAATAATATTCACGATATGAAGTAGATATCTCAAGACAGTAGAGGTACATCATATTTTACTACTCATTTCCTCAAAGCTTAGGAACAGAATACACCACGATTTGGCAAGTGCAAAAGAACTTAAATATTTTGTCTAAAGGAAATTTTGTATTTATACGAGATGAACTATTTTTTACAAATGAACCAGTTTTTAACTCGTGAGGTCAGCCTTAACAATAAAGTGAATTAGATCATCAAATTTAGCACTGAACTTGAATTCCACTGTAGTCATCATCTTGATGTGCACATTTACTAAAAACAAGAAAAATTAAAGAGGATAGGAAGTTATGAAGCTTAAGATATCCCAAGTAGTTACCAACGTTTTCTCATCTCATAATACTCAATGAATAACATAAACTACAGGGTGCGCCATTTGAATGTGGTCGATGGAAATATTAAATAACTTTGACAGATTTCAACCGATTGACGTCGTCGAACACATTTTGGAAAGGTTATTGCATTACAATTTTAACCATGAATCGATTCACGCCCAAAGAACGCGCGGAAATAGTGACAATGTTCATTAAATGTAATCGTTCAGTTGTTGCAACACAGCGTGCGTATCGTCAAAAGTATCGCGGTCGTTCTGCGCCTAAAAGTGACACTATTCGTCGCTTAGCTTCAAATTTCGAGAATCACGGGTCTGTAGCGGACCGTCCACATTCAAATCAACCACGTCCTCGACGATCAAATGAAAATATTGAAGCTGTTCAACGGAGTGTTGCAGAGAATCCTTCTGTCTCGTACCGCCGCCGGTCTCAGCAACTAAACATCAGTGGAACTACTTTGAGGAGGATTCTAAAGGATGATCTGGATATGTTTCCATATAAAGTGCAGTTAACCCAAAGATTATTGGAAACAGACAATCCGCGACGCGTGGTTACGCCAATAACGTTATTCGAGTGAGTTAATCGGAGCCCGATTTTTGGGAGCGAATTTTAATGACTAATGAGGCCCATTTCACACTATCTGGCACTGTAAATAAACAAAACTGTCGCATTTGGGGGAAAGAAAATCCTCATATTATCCATCAAACTCCACTGCATGATCAGAAAGTGACTGTTCGGGCCGGTGTCTGCTCAAAAACCATCATCGGTCCGTTCTTCTTCAGAGTTGGGGAAACTGTCAATGGGGATCGGTATCGATGGATGTTGGCACACTCTGTTTTACCAGAAATGCGTGAAAAAAGTCTTAAAGGCTTTTGGTTTCAACAAGACGGCGCGACATGTCACACCACGAAATCAACGATGAACTTCTTGCGTCAAAAGTTCCCAGGACGTGTGGTATCGAAAGGGGGGATATTGACTGGCCACCGAGATCGCCCGATTTAACGGCACCGGACTTTTTTGTGGGGATTTTTAAAAAGCAAAGTGTATGCCAACAATCCGAAGACTTTAGACGAGCTTAAGGACAATATTCGAGCCGAAATCACTGCGATATCACCCGAGATGCTGGCAAATGTCATGGAAAATGCCAGAAAAAGAGCTGAATTTTGTATCCGCAATAAAGAAGGTCATTTGATTGACGTTGTTTTTGGCAACTGAATGGAAAAAATTGTAAAGCTTCTAATTTTATAAAAATAAATAGTTTTTCAAAATCGATTGAGAATTGTTCAAGTTATTCAATATTTCCATCGACCACATTCAAATGGCGCACCCTGTATAAGTTTGGAAGCTCAAAAGAACTGAAAGCCTTCGTACAAAAAAACTTTTGTATACACCCGAAAAGAACTAGTTTGTCCCATTCGTTGGAGTTACTGTGACTTCGCTCTAGCTAACATCTTGATTTGAACTTAAAAGTGTGCCACATTTCAACT
>JBAMAX010000968.1:0-20869 GCA_037043745.1 Chymomyza amoena | reverse complement strand
AGTCACCAAAATGTTGTGTATTTTGGCATTTCGGGCACACATTTTCCACTGTAGTGTTTTCGTTAGGCAACCAATTTTTACATTGTGGAAAGTTATTTGATTCTGCTTTTGAGGAAAAAAAATTTTAAAAAAATTCGAATTAATACAGATTTTATGACATCATATGTGAAATCGTTTTTTGAAAAGGTCCCTTTTCACTAAAATAGTCCTAGAAAAAAAACAAGCTATAACAGGATAATATAAAATACGGATTTTGAATGCTGAAATATTTCCCTAACATAAAATATAAGTCTTATCTCTGGAGAAAAAAAATGTGTGAAATTTGTCGACTAGTGTATTTGTTAATTGATTATAATTAATAAATAATTACCCATATGCCATTTTTAGCTTTCTAACAAAGTAGCAACAGAAAGAAGTGGCCGAGAGCAACTCTGATATTGTTTCCACCTTATTTTTGGGTTGTGGCTTTACTTGATTTCACTTGAACGAACTAACTTGGGATCTGGAACTGCAACTAGACTATTCGCTGTTTACTTAATGTTGTTGTTTAGTTGCTGGTGTTTGGAGCAATCTCAGCTTTGTTAAAGGAGACGCAAATGCGATGATTACCCTCATCGAATACCATCCTTTTTTTTTAAAACTGCTTTGTTATTATTGAAACCCCACAACGTTCATCCAAATTAACCAAAATTGGCAGCTGCAACTAAGTGCACCATATCGGAGGAGATGCATCTAGATGATGGGCTGGTCGAAAAGAGGCGCTTCCTTGTATTGTTTTGAAGAGTGAACACGCAAACGAGCGAGCTGCACTACGAGGGCAGGCAGGTAAGTTGTCTACATGGCAGAAATGAGGCCAAATTGTTTTCCAGAAGACCATTTTTTTTTGTTAACATAAACGGCTATTAGAGAACTCATCAAATATTAGTAAAAATTCTCAATATTGGAATTGGTTTTGTAGAAGATCTTAGGACTCAAAAGAAAACTCTAGTTCGTAGCGTAAATCGAACAACTGTGCTACTTAGGTGCAAAATAGTTTTTATATGTATATTTATTTATCCTAATATTTTAATATTTATTTTCTGACTAATTACAAAGCATATTTAGAGTTTAGCCTTTATAACTTTATTCTAAATGTTAGAAGGTTTTATTGTTATCTCTAAATAGATGCAGTGGAACGAAATAATTTTTTCCAGTTATCCTGCTACCATTTTTTAGATCCATATAAATTATTTTAAGAGCATCCCAAAAGTATGTTGATATTTTAAAACAGATCAAGCAACTTGAATATCTGATGTATCCCGATGGCTCCATGTTTTATTCACACTTATGAAAACACAAATACCGATTTCTTTTTAACCAGCTTTCGAAAAATGTTCAGCACTTCGGTGATGACATCGAAAAGGACATTTACTTCTATTTGGTTTTGTTGTATTTTCTCTGTAACAGTTGTTTTTAGTTGGATTTTGTTGTTTTATTTTCTACTCTTTTGACTCGTTATGCCAGCTCCTTTCGACTTTGACTCGTTATGCCAGCTCCTTTCGCACAATTTGCATTGTGCGACATTCGCTTTGTTCGCTCGATTGAGTGCAAGTGCAATATTTTGATTTTCATTTGTTGTGCGCGCCATTTTCTGTTTACGCTTCCACCGTTTGTCCTTCAATCTTTTACTCCTTCGCCATTTTATTTCTCTCGTGTTTGTGTCTATGTATGTGCACTAGAGCATCTGTCGACAATTGCCATTGATTTGAAGCAGACAATTTATTTTGTCTGCTTTCATAGTTCTTTATTGAATTGCTTTTAGCACAGATTTCTTGTCCTTTGCCTGCATTTGTCCTATTTTATGAGACCAATCAATCAATGAATGAGTGTTTAAATGAATTGTAAACGAATTCTCATTCCATTGACAACTCGAGGCTTACATTTGTATTCTGAATGTTAAAACCTTGTTACTAAAAAATTATATTTAGTCGCATTCAAAAATTATCTTCTCTGAATATTAACCCTTTTGTGGCAGCAAAAACAACTTTTACGACTATGCTCGAAACTAACAAAGAATTTTAAATAATCTAATTAATATTGCAAAAATAATTTTTTGGTTATTTGTTTGCAACTTGGAATGATTTTAAATTGTTGCTTGGAATTATTTCAATCAACTTGCTGAAAAAATAAAATAAATAAGTAACGCGTAACACATAGAAAGATATTTAATGAAAAATACATTTTTTTTTTAATTCCTTATAAATTAGTAGGAGTTATTGCTTTAGTTATATCAATTGCAATTTTAATAATTATTCCATTTATTGTTTAATTTAATTTAATTGAACAAACACTACAAAAAATTAAACATAAACTAAAATCGGTGGGCAACATTGCAGCTAAAGTCCTTTGTCGCGATAAATATGTAAATCATAATTTTGACTAAAATTAAAACTGATATAAATTTTACGATAATTTGAAGCATATGCCGTGTGTCAGAAACGTGTTGAAGGCGTAGAACAGCAAACCATGCTGACGTCCAGAGCAGCAGCATCGCTTGTGCCGTTGGTAGCAATTGCCAGTTCCTGGGAGAATGCAAATGTTGAGGTGGTACTTATGTCATTGAAGCCGCTGTCGGTGCGATAAAACACTGCGCGTTCTGTGGTCAAAGCAGCAGCTAAAGTACTACCAGAAATCATGTTTTTATTATTAACAATTGTTTGCAGTTCATCGTTGTTCTGCTTGTCCGGACCAAGAGACTCGGTCTGCTGCATTAGCTCTTCCTCTAACCAGTTGGCATTAAATGATTGCGATAGATTCTTACGATTTGCAGAGCCACGGCGTCGATGTCCACGTGGTGTATCCGAATTGGAGGAGCTACAGTTGAAGCTTTGCATTGATTGCTGTGACATTTGCATAGCATCCTCTTCATCGGTTTCCAACTCATCCTCAGCCAGGACTCCATCCTCTTCAGCCACCTCATTGTCATTTTCCTCATACAGTATCTGCTCAATGTCCTCATCAATCATTAACTGACTCGCAGCATGCCGAGTGCTATTTACACGCAAACGACCCACTCTCTGATTAATGCTGCTATCCGTAGTAGAAGAATACTCCAACGCCTGCATGGGCGAGGAGCTGCGATCGGGTATAAAATTGCACTGATTAGCAGTAGCAACCTCACGACCAGTACCAGTCATTTCGGAAATTGTGGTGTGTTCGCTGTTACTGCTCTGATCTTGATAATTGTTTATCCTTGAGTGCACCACACTATGTAGTTTGCGGCTCAAGTGCTCCGATGGTGCAATGGGTGATAGCAGCTCAAGTTCATTTAGCAGTTGCTTGCGCTTACGGTCGCTGCCAGGACCATTTCCATCATCTGGCGTACCTGGAGATAGACCACACAAGTTTCGTATGGGTGAAAGAGAGCCAAAGCTGTTAGATTTATCACTGGCCGAGTCAGAGAGGCGTCCGGCAATCAATGTCTGCTTAGCTTGTGGACTCGAGCCTACCATATTTGTTAGCTGACTTTGTGCTTCGCCACCATCTAATACAATGACATTGTGCAGATCAAAGAGTTTACGGCGCATGGAACTATTAAATACATCAGAGGATTTATTACGCATAAAAGTGCCAGCTAAATGGGGCTGTAGGTAAGGTTTTAAAGCATCCTCTAAGGCTTTTGGCAGCACAGGAGGCAAGCTAAGTTCAGTTTGTACTTCGCAATCGCGCACACGTTCGGAACGCAGCTTATTTGAAATAGGCGTGTCGCCCTCAATTTCCGAGAGAATAATGCGACGACTGCGCAAAGGACAGTCCCCAGGACTAGGCACGATTTGAGATTCCTTAAAGAAAGTGCTTATGGCTAGCTGTGCCTTAGATTCCTGTTCTGGATTTGGCGAGTCGTAAAATTGTGTTTCGTGTGGCACAACATTGGTGGGCTTGAGCTGGGAGACCTCGTGGATATCCCATTCGAATTGTGTAGAAGAAAGCTGAGGTGTGCGAGAATGACACTGAAAGAGCGAGGGACTACAAGTTCGTTATAGTTTATTGAAACAATTAAATATAGTATGTGACTTACCTGTCAATTAATGGCAAGTGCAGTCTATCGGTCAAAGCACCTTCAAAAGGATTTCGCACCTTCTGAAAGCGTTTGGGTGGCGGTGTGCTCATATTGGATAAAGGACTACATTTTATTTTGCTATGTTTGGTGCCATTCTTGGGCGTAGCATTAGCAGCGAATTCATCATTTTTGTTGCTTTTTCTGCTAGTGCCGCTGCTGCTGGATTTAAGGCATTTTATCTCGCTATAGTTGGTATAAAATCTAGTTTTCAACGCTTGCGGCGTTCTCGCCTTATTTGTATACATTTTAATAAAACTTTTGCACTATTTTTTAAGATTATTTGTACTTGTTAATAATGTTGAAAGATTTTGCGCTGCCACCGCAGGCAGATGTTAGTATTTCAAACGCAGCAGTGTTGGACAACTTTATGCAGTGTTGGTTGGTGTGAAAGACAAAGAAAATCGATATTTCTGTTAAACGTTGACTATTCAAATAAATTCAAATGCATTTGCATTCTATTTTTTGTTTAAATTCATTTTTTCTTTAACAATTCCAATTAAGTACAACATTAATTAAAAATTGGTTTACATATGACTCATAATGCTATAGGAAATCACCTACAATACTTGAATGCAGCAAAGTTTTCTTTGGCGCTTAAGACGATTACTAAAACTAACTCTTATCGATTTATTTCGATAGCTGCGCAGCAACGCTGATATTTGTGCTGCTGCTGCGCTGAGAGTGGCACATAAAAATTTCAGCTGGGTGCCGCTGATTGTGTGAGTGTGCGTGTGTGTGTTGGTGGTGTGCGTGCAAATTGGTGTAAATCAGAATCTTGAGTAGCGGAAAAAAAAACAGAAACTAATAGTCCGGTCAATTTAGACATAAAAAAGTGATTAAATACAGAAAATTCCCGGAAAGCCAAATCTTTGCATAAACCTTAGTTTTACCATGACGAACAAAGTGTCAAAAGTCCCCATCGATCCCATGTGAGCTAAAAAAGTTATTCGGGGTCAAAGGTCAAAATTTTCGGTTTTTTGGATTTTTCTCGAAAACCGTAAGTTTTATCAAAAAAGTTTTCTGGGCAAAATTGTAGATCCTAAAATTTTCTATAAAAATAGTGTTAATGATTTTTTTCTAAGACCTACCATTCCCGAGATATTGCGCTTGTAAGAATAATGTTTTACAGTGTGCCACTAAAGTCATAGTACAGCAGGCGATTTTACACTTAAATGCGAATTCCTCCCATATTGTTTAAATTTTCCAAAAACTAATGATGAAGTTTTCTTAAATATATATTTTCAAACAATTAACAAAAATAATAACAACAATTTACTAATAAATAATAAATATTTGCCTTATTAACTGCAAAAATGAAGAACGCAAAATATTATTCCGAAATTGGAAAAATTTTGTCAAGACCCCGGTCAAGAATCCAAAAGGTCATAACTCCTATAAAAAACGTAGATTGGGTTAAAAACAAGCCCAGGAATGGTCGTCCGACGAGTATTCAATGCAGTGTGATTTGGGTCATTGTCTGATTAAAGTGAAAATGTGCGACAATATATAGATAAGAAAAATATACAAGCCGATCCAGCAAGCGTTATATTCAGAGCGTCTAGTTTGATAGGTGGAAAAAAGTAGAAATCAATATTATACATTTGTTTTGTATTTTTAACCCCCGACATAAAAAGAGGGGTGTTATAAGTTTGACGTGTCTGTTTGTTTGTCTGTTTGTCTGTCTGTCTATGGCATCGTAGCTCCCGAACGCATGCAGTGATTTCAATTTAGTTTTTTGTATTAAAGGTGACTTATGTGCGAGTGTTGTTAGACATGTTTGATGAAAATCGGTTGAGCCGTTTAAAAGTTGTGGGGAGTGAAAGTGGGGAGAAAAACATCAACTTTGTCCGATTGGCTTAAAATTTGGTCCTATTGTAACTGACGACGTCACTAATTCGAATCTGAGTCTGTTATTTTTGCTCTATCTCTTCTCGTTTAGAAGTTATGGCCATTTGAAGTTAATAACATCAACTTTGTCCGATCGGCTTAAAATTTGTCTGTCTGTCTGTCTGTGGCATCATAACTCCCGAACGCATGCAGTGATTTCAATTTAGTTTTGTATTAAAGGTGACTTATGTGCGAGTGTTCCTAGATATGTTTGATGAAAATCGGTTGAGCCGTTTAAAAGTTGAGGAGAGTGAAAGTGTGGAGAATTCGTAAAAAAAGCAAACGAGCTTGACCTTAAATGTAATCTATACCTTAACAAGAATCTAAATTATAGTAAGTATATTATAATATACTAAAGTCTAACTTAACCTAACCTACCTATAAAAAGTATGAAATAAAAAATTAAATTAAAAATTTAAAAAACCCCCGACACAAGAACTTAAGTAATTTTCATTTAAAAAGTAAAAAATAATAAAAGAAACTTAATGTCAAAGTACCTAAGAATCTATTAATAATTCTAAAAAAAATACGTCGCGTTGGGGGACACGCGAGGGCAGACGTCGTTGACGGTCGTATCTTACATGCAAATTTTTTGAAGTAATTCTATGAAATTTCGCCTCACTTCTATAGGCGAAGTAGTGTTAATTAGCTTACCGAGTTGCCAGATCAGCGAAATTAGGGCTCACACGTTTTCTGCACTCTTATTTCGACTAATCGATTTAGCAATACAGCTTATCGGTATTGGTATCGATATAACGTGCATGAGTGTTGTACAGACAAGTAAAATTTGGCTTAGCTGTCAAAAAATATTGTTTTGTCATTATTTCTAGAAGTTCTTATGTACAAAAAAAAAGAAAATCGTAAAATGAAGAGCAAGAAGGTGAATATACCTGAGAGCCAAATAGCCGTGATTCCACTATATCAAAGCATTATTGATGATGTTACTGACGATGTGCGAAATGACTTTCTCGATGAGGGCTACGATGAGGCCATTTTACAGGAGTTTAAATATTTATGGCGCTTCAATATGATGTCAAAAGACGCAGTACAAATAGATCTTAGTGGGGTTGATCTGCCTGGGGCTCAAACGGTTCCAAAAACATTAAAAAAGGGTGCAGCCGACGCAAAAGACTCCCAACAGTGCGAACCAGATGGAGCCAGTTCCAGCAAAGCAGTAGGCACTGGCAGTCGCAAGAAGTCGCCATCATCGGATGCAGGTAAGTTTTATTTTCAAGCCCATAAAAGTATAACGACTAATCAGCAAACATCTGGAGCAGAAGATGTTCCAGTTTCAACTAAGACAGCAGCAGCAGCAGATCACGGTAACGAAAAGTTATCTCCAAAAGCGATGGAATCTTACTCGGAAGGATCACCCTCCAAACCAAAAAAGGTCAAAATGAGCGCAAGCGATGATGATGGAGATGGATCGGCACCTTGCTGCAGCAATGCAGTGCTCAAAGACATTGCTGGTTTGAAAAACTTCAGCTGGAAAACTTCATCAGAACCCTCTGCACGTGCCAATAATATAGATGTGCGCTTTGAGGTAGCCATACCTCCTTTGCCTAACACATCTCCAGCCAAAAAGAAAACTCTCACCATAGTTGTGCCCAAATGGGCAGCAGCTCAGACAGAGATCGATCCACTACTAACACCGTATTTAGTGAAAACTCTGTACTCTATAGAACCAGGCTTGCAGGCACTCGCATTGCAGAGCACATTTAATGAATGGCTTCGTAAGCATCAAAAAAGCTTGAAAAAACCCATATCAAAGGTAAAAAGCTCTAAATCCAATAATCGTAGTAATCAATGAATGAGCATTAATTTAAATACATAAAATAAAACTTACATTTTATGTCCGCTGCTGTGTGAAAAAATAAAAAAATTTAATAGATTAATTTATTTGATATTGATTGATTGGAACAGTCTTTAGCATCATGGGGCAGGTAAGTGAGAATTGGAGAACCTCAAGAGTTTTTTAAATAAATCTATAACTATATACATATAAGTATAAGTATAATAGATGAGTATAAGGCTCAGTATATGTAATCCATATTATATGATGTGAGAACAGGATTTGATTGAGTGATCAAGTCAAACGCAGCACGCCATACGAAGAGAATAAGCGGAATCACCTGGTTTTGAATTGTATGCTTATGGGTTTTTAAAGGGGGACAGCTATTCACCTCGGTTTTTAGTCATGACATTTCAAAGTCCATCAGCACTGAATTCGCAGCTGATTTTTACGGCTAAGGTTCAGAATGGAAAGCCAAGTCCATGCATGTGTTAAATTCACTTTCAAGTAATGCGTAGATCATGTCGGGTGCTGAAAATTCAGACATGATTCCGTGAATGACTCAGGCTTGATCTGAACTGAATGGATGTCACACACTTACTTATATTTAGTGTGTATTTATTTATTTGATCTTTCAATATTGGAAAATGACATTATGTACTTAGTGATTGCCTTTGACCTTCTCCTGGAAATCTGTCTGTTCTCTACAGCCCCATTTAAGTCGTGGAGGTTTTTGAGTAATGGGTCTCAGGCTCGGCTTAGACTTTAGGAAAGACTTCGGTGTTCCATTAGAGAGCATGAGCTTGATAAGCAGTGACAGTATTCCGGTGGTTGCAAACTACGGGTGACTCAAATTTCACCGCTAAACGACTATAATTAAACATTTTAAAAACTGTTTACTTAATTAATTTTACATATGCTAGAAATTATTTAAATGTGTTTTTCAAATAATTCGAAAATTATATACAAGACTAGTACTTCTAATATAATTTGCACTTGCACTCACATAACATTTAAAGGCCGTCCATTTATTCTAGAAAGATAACAATTCAATCGCCAAATGATCCTTTTAAAAATAAATATTTGTTGAATGAACGTTATAAAGGGTTTGGTCACGATTTTAAATGATTTATTTTGAGATTTTGTAAAATAATTATAGGTGTTAACGAATTTATGACCAAATCAATAAATTAAAATTGACTTTATTGAAATTAAAAACATTTACTTTCTTTTTCCCTATACTTAAAAGTACAAAGGGTATACTAGATTTGTGCAATGTATGTAACGGACAGAAGGAGGCGCGGCAGACCCCTAGTCCTTTATACCAAAATGCTTATCATAACTTCGGGTTGCGTTTGTCCGTCCGTCCGTTGGTCGAATGGACGCCTAGATCTCGGTGACTAGAAGAGCTAAAAACATCAAACATTACCAGCTGGTGCGCATATTTCCTCAAAAGATGAAGTTTGTTGAATAATGTCAATATCTTCTAGATTTTCGCGGTTTTTTGGCCACACCGTTTAATATTTTCATCTGAAATTTAACACAGTGATGACTTATAATTTCGCGAATCTATGCATCAAAAATAAAAAAGAAATGAATCGGACAAATACAGCAAAAGCTATAGTCAAAAATATACAAACTGCGTCAATATTTGACTCTACCTAATTATGGTTACAAGTGACCTCAAATCACAATTTTTGGTAAGCTGCTTCTTGTGGCTCTAATTAACAAAGCCACATCCAAATTTTATCGATGCGGACTTATACTTACTTATACCATATACTTTAAATAGCTTTTTTGACTTAAATTTCGAATTTCATTACTATCGGTAAGAATTTAAAAAATAATTTTGTAGCTATTAATATATTTTGAATGTTAAATAAAAAATGCATCCATTCTATTATTTAATTTAAAAAAAAACATTCTCTCTTACCCGCATTTGCTTTTCGTTTGTGTTAATATTCTCTATTTCTCTTTTATTTTTATATTTTACTATTATTTGCTTGCTGCTTTTGTACATCAAAGCAATGTTACTTAAGCGACAACCGCACTGCTCGCACTCACATACTATAAAATGGCGCTAAACAAAAACGCGACAAATTGCTTTTACAGTTTTACATCTCTCACGATCGTAATGCAGAATATAGCCATGCCTTTTACACTTATTGGCCTCAATACGCAATAGGAAAATAGCATAAAACAGACACTAAAGAGAGCAATTTTTGCTCCTGACACACACACTCGCACATGCACTTATTGCTCTTCCTGCACATAAAAAAACAACAAAAAAAAACCAATTGGCAAATATCTGCTCACGCACACCTTCGCACCCACGCACAATATTTGAATTTCGATTTGCTTGTCTTTTCGCACTTTTACCTATTACATTTAAATATAAATTTTTTTAAATTAACTTGAATAGATTTGTAGTAAAATTTTTCAATATTTCCTTTAACCAAGAATAAGGGCTTACCCCCTTATGGATTGCTTTTTTTATAATAATTAAATTGCATTCTGTAAGTTTCGATATTTTTAATTGCAAATAATGTCGAGAAAATTGAAAAAAATGAAATTAATCGAATATTAGTTATTTAGTTGGTTTGATTTATTTTTATAATTTTTTTGGCTAGCTATTGTAATTTATAGAGAATGAATCTTTTCAACTGAAACATGGTATGGTATAGGATGAATAACTATTTTAGTTGTATTACTATAGCCGAAGGTTTATCGTTATATAGCCATAGGAAAATGAAAAACAACTTTATCAAAAAAAAAGAGTTATATTTTACGTAAAACCATTAAAAAGGTCTTGATTTTTTGAAAACATTTTCTTGTTTTTCGATATATGAGCTTACCAATCATGTAAATATTAGTTTTTATATGTAAATATTTTGTTGGATAGTAATGAGCGATGTTCAATATAATCTTCAATATTTTGTTTTGCTTTCATATGAGTTTTTAAACTGCTTCTCCATACCTTACAGCCATATAACAGAAATGATAAACAATTATTTTATAGATAATAATTTTTTTGTCCATAGAAAATTTAGTTTTGCTGTTAATGTATAGAAATAGAATTCGTATTGAAATATCAATTTTGTTTAATGTTATACTGATATGATAACTGAAAATGCGTTGTGTATCCAAAATAATGTCCAGATATCCCACAGAGTTATGCCATTTAATATAAGAGTTGTTAAGTTGAAATCAATAGAGAAAAACATTGTTTTATTTTTCTCGAAAAATTCTGTTTTTGTTTGGTTAACTTTAATTTCCAAATTAATCGCATATTAACAAAACTTTGTTTGCCTAGGCACTAAGAGTTCTATACTGTTTATTTTGGGTAAACTTTTTTCGTTTCCATATCCAATTTTGTTATTACCATTTTTCAGCCATCTAGAAAACGCCTAAAGAAGGCATCAAAAAGCAACTGACTAAAAGTGAAATCTTTTCACATGTTCTCCCAATGTTCGCACATGAACAGGGGAGCATGCTATTTAACGTCAGCTGTGGCATCAACAGTTTGTTAGTGCCACATGTGTCTATGTGTCTGTTCTGACCGTATTGTGTTGCATGTTCATGGCCAAATCGCTCCATTGGCTTTCAATTAAGATTCAGCGTTGTTTCAATCATCATTTGAAAGCAAAACAAATTTTCATTGATGCCTCAGAGTGCAAAATGTTGCACATGTCACGGGCGCAAAGACGCATCCCCAAACACACTCTCATGCCCATTTGGTAGCAAACACCCATGTCAGGTTTTTTTTTTGTACTCTATATATAATAAATTTCTTTGAAGAAATGGATGCAGGATGCAGGCAAAGACAGTGACTATATGTGGCCAAGGCAGACTTCATCTTTGTGTGTGTGTGGCCAAATGTGTGCATGATGCAAATCCAGCTGGACAAACACAAATGCAATATGTGTAATTGACTGAGACAATTTGTGGACTTTTCAATGTGGCTGCCCATTTAAGTTTCCAACAGTGACGCGCTGTGGCTTTGGCCATAGCTTCAACTGCAGCTCCAGCTCCTAAATACTAAAGGTCCAGGTTCAACTTCAACTGCAGTCCCTGAACATTTGGAAATTTATTTTGTGGTCAAATGCAATTAAAAAGATATTTACAAATAGCCAGAAAGACAGATACAAAACCAACTAAAAAGTGTTGCATTATTTGGGTTCAAAAAGTTAATACATGGCATAAATTTACAAAATGGCTGCTGGCACATACAGAATATCAAGGACTTGTACGATATGAGAAACCAAAAGCGTAGATTGTATTTATGTAAGGGGGTGACTGACTTTATTGGAATAAGTACTGTACGAAAGCAATCGCATATTTGTATTCATTTTGTAAATAAAACCAATTTTTTAAAAATTAGATATGAAAGCGGTTTTGGTTTTTTTTATATATTCGGTTTTTCAATTTTATTCACTACTTCTTAGGGATTAGGAAGTATGTAATTATTAGCTATATTCAGATTTTGAACTTAGAAGTAATTATGATTCAAAAGCTTAATAGAACATTTATCATATTTTTGTGATTTCTGGAGAAGGGTTCAAGAAGTTAATAAATAAATATTATAAATAAATAAATATAATAAATTATTTTCCAATCTTTAAAGTTTGTAAAATTTTAGATTCTTAAATATAAGAAAACCAAATAAATTTTTAAAAAAATTATGAAATTCGTTCATAATAGATTCAAGATTACCCTTAAAATAAAACATTTCACATTGGAATACCCAGAGTAAATTTAACACCAAGTTGTGTACGGCCATGGCTGAGATCATGTGTGGTTGCCCTGGATTGAAGTATGGGTGGATTTTGATAAAATTCTTTATTTTTAACCCGACCCTTATTCTTTTCTGCTGGGTGTGCATTAAAGGGTCTGACACTCTGCTCAATATTCACTCCCGATTGGATAGTAGCTCTATTCGCCCCGATATTAACCGAACTGCCAGGAGTAGCTTCGGCCTGTACATTGTGCTGCCGGCTACAATCTAATCCACTGTTTATTGGGTCACTAGCTTGGTTTGGAAGCGGCAGCTTTTGGTTATTCTTAACCGGCTTGCAGAGTTGTCGTTTTACTAATCGATCTTTGGCCAGATTTTTCTTGGATTAATTATTATTTTTATAACTTTGCGTACTATGTTCGGATTATAAAGGACCTCATGTTGATACATTTTTAATTACTTCCTTAGAAGTACAAAAAAGTAAGCTTGTTTAATTGAAATCTGCATTTGGGCCGAATATCCAACCCCAGGTTTTACTTAAACGTGATTCAACTGCTCCCTCCTCCGAACTTTCATTATCCTCTCCGTCATTTTCATTAGGAACAGGACCTGCTGGTTGCGCGTTAGAGGATCTGCCACTTTGCTCACAATTCACTCCCGACTGGTTAGTAGCTCTGATATTGACCCGAAAAGCAGAAGGAGCTTCAGCCTGTACATTGTGCCCCTGGTTGCAATGTAATCCGTTGTTTATCCGACCCTATTCATCCTCATTTTCAGTGGAGCAGGCCGCTGGTGCATTAGAGGGTCTGACACTCTGCTCAATATTCACTCCCGATTGGATAGTAGCTCTATTCGCCCCGATATTAACCGAACTGCCAGGAGTAGCTTCGGCCTGTACATTGTGCTGCCGGCTACAATCTAATCCACTGTTTATTGGGTCACTAGCTTGGTTTGGAAGCGGCAGCTTTTGGTTATTCTTAGCCGGCTTGCAGAGTTGTCGTTTTCCCAATCGATCTTTGGCAAGATTTTTCTTGGAAAACTGCTCTTTTTCTGCCTGTGAGAGCTGGTCCCACTTTTTACTTGCTTCTGTTAATCGATATTTCTTTTCAATATTTTTATTGTATATACGAAACAATCGTACGTAATTGTAGAATGGATTGCTAGATCCTCGGTTGACGGGCATTTTTATAATCGTTAACAACTAAAAATGAGGAAAATATATCGGTGTAAACAAATTTTTTTAAGGATTAATTACTTACCTCTCAAGTTCAACTTAGAAAAAAAATACAGAAATAAAATATTCGGAAACTATTACTAGTTGTGCTCCTGCCGAAATAATTTTTTTATTTGACAAAAGTTTGCTCTGTCAAAGGTTTGTTATGTTTACAAAAATAGTTTTTTCCAAATTTTGCAAAGTTAACTCTGTTATTTTGTTGCAGAATAAGCTCTTCTCCTATCAGATGGAAAAACGTTTTCAGGTGGTCTTAATCTTTTGCAGAATAGTGTATGTTGAAGTCTACCTATTTCGATAACAACTATAAAGTTTGTCTCTAGGGGTTCTTCCATATTTTTGGATATAGCTACCGAGGCTCTCAATTAATTTTATTGGTTATGTTAGATGGATTAGCTGTGCGGAGTTAGCTTGAATGTCATTTATGCAACTATATTCGGAATGTCCGGAGTACCTGCTTCGAAAAGAAAATATTAAGTTTTACAACTGCTAGGAACATTAACCATCTATGCTCGATGGTAGACAGATGTTTAAATTTACGCCGCTCCAAAATATTTATCGGATTACTCAACATCTCTAACCCTTTACTTAAAGGCACTGTAAGTTGATATCTTAGACAGAGGAATTCCTTTTGATTAAAATCGGGTATTGTTTGCCTATGGGCAACATATAATATTGTTATAGATCCTATTGAAAATTTAATCATGCAGTTTGTTTGAATTTCTACGAAATTTATATTTTCAACCTTTTTTTATCAAAAAATCTCTCCTTGATGCCGTGTTAGCAATCAAATTAAGGGGTTCTGCCGAAGACTTACCAAAAAGTTTCCGAAAATTTCGATTTAAAAACGACGTTCTTCGATTTTTGCAATGGAAAAAGACGTGTATTAACGAGTTTGTTTGAAATTTTGTGTTGCGAATGAATTTTTGTGTGCCGATTCGCTTAAGATGTTTCAAAAGGCCTTCACTGAGGTCTATATGTCCAAAACACAGGCATTCGTGAGATTGTTTCAGACATTCGCATCTCATATGGATCAGCCGAACACATTTTGGTGGAAGTTTTGGGCATGAAACGCGTCGCGGCCCGACTCGTACTAAAAGCGTTGAATTATTTTTTTTTCATTATTTTGGAATTTTTGGCTAAACACTCAACGAATGTGGTCGCTCAGGCTCCGTATTCACCAGATATGGCACCGTGTGACTTTTTCCTGTTCACCAAACTCAAATTGCCATTAAGAGGGAAGCGTTTTGACACCATTGAGATCATCAAACAAAATTCGAAGAATTAACTCAAAGCCATCCCTGCCCAGGCCTACCAGAAGTGTATGGATGATTGGATCAAGCGTTGGATTATGTATGTAGGTTCTAATGGTGAATGCTTCGAAGGCGATAATAAAGATATGTATTAATTAAAATTTAAGAAAAACTTTTTAATCACAAACATTAATCAAAACAACTTATAATATTTAATCAAAAAAAGTAATCTTAAGCCATAAGTTTTTGTTTTGGAGTTCACTAAATCCCAATGTCCTTTATTAACTCAATATTCATCCATTGTCACAGTGCAGCTGTTTGAAGTATATTTGTATGGGAAGACCCTAAGCATCAATGTGCTTTTGTGTTATCTAGAACAACGGCTGGGATAGCTAAGCTATACCCAGGGTAAATGTCACAACAAAATTTATATTTTGCTGATATACCTATTTCGACATTTTAAATAAACACAATTTACTTTACGCTTTAAATTTATATTACCCGCCTTTTTGCGGTCAATTATCACAATACACTTAAATCGAGCCCGCACGCTCTCTATTTTACACAAAATAATATTATTATCAAACAATATTTTGATAAAACAGAGTTACATTTAAAGCTAACAATTTGAAATTTTACAAAATCTACGTTAAAACGCCCTTTTTCTACGCTCAACCCAGATATCAATCCTGATAGCAGAGATACTTGACGTGGCTCGTTCACGAAACGTATAAGCTCCGACGCGGTCGCACCCGGTACGCTACAAATTAATTATATCTTATATTTCCGTCCTTTGCGACTATCTTAATAGTATCTTTGAAAAAAACTTTTCCTTAAAGATAGCTACAAAAATCTTGCTGCAAGATAGTCAAAACTTCGAATCTAAGATGTTGGTAGCAATTTTATATATATTCTGAGCGCTTTTTAAGTTAGAAGATGTATATTTTACGATTTTTTGTTTGGGTGCAAAATAATAATACTAGTTTAAAGCCAAATGTATCCTTAACATTACCTTTAATTACTACTTTATTTCAAAAATAGCTTAAATTTTTTATAATAAAACGGCTGCAATTAGTTTTAAAACTTGTAAGCATCTTTTTTTTTATTTTTTTTTATTTGTTTTATTTATTTAAAAAAACAGTAAATTTTATTTGAACATCGATTTCTTGCGACGCAGTCCTAATAATTACTATTTCTTTCAAAATCTATTGTAAAATGTCAAAATCGTTTTTTTTAGAATTTATTCCAAGGAGTTATGCTTAGGCGACCATTGGAAGTGATATCACTTAAATAAGAAAAAAATAGTTACAACATTTTTAAAAAATCACTAAAAAATAAATTCAATTTATTTTAAGACAAGATATAACTTGCAATTAAAAAAATATATGTATTTTGAATTTTAATGAAAATTACTCGAATATCTAAATAAATATTTACTTATCCATAGCTTGATAATTATTCGGAATATTTACCAAAAAAAAATATTCTAGCTCTATCATCTATATAAAAGTTTTAAAAATCGAAGACGTTACTTCGAATGTGGCCCGCTTCAGCGCTTGTTGCAACGTCTTAGACATTAACGAGTTAAATAAACTTTGCAATATCATTAACAAACTATTAACTTGGATATGAACAAAGCGCATAAAACTTTAAGCAACAAAGTCAACGATTCCAGTGCCATTTGAAGTAATATACTCCTTATATGTATCATAACAAACAATCCATTTAAATTAGGGTGAGAGCTATATAATAATAATATGTAATTCATTTTTCTTGCACTATTTAATATTATTTAAAAATAGTACTTTAATTCGGGATCAATTTGAACGATTACGATACAAAAAGGCCTCTGGTTACGTGACTGCAAGATCTTGTATTTTGGGAGGAGTTTGAGAGTTTTGTGAGGATCGAGATGTGCCCTGTACCGTATGGTACCAAGGGTATATTAAGTTTGTGCAAGCCGAAAATGTATGTAACATATAGAAGGAGACGTCGGAGACACCCCAAAGTTACCTAAAATATGATCAGGGTGAATAGAGAAGTCGATATACCCATGTCCGTCTGTCCGTGTGAACGCCTAGATCTCAGAGATGGTAAGAGCTAGAGTTACCAAACTTTCACATTAGATCCCATATTAATCCATAGGAGGCAAGTTTATTTTATTTTTTCGATATCGGGGATAAATTATATAGCTCCCATGGGAGTGTTTGAGACGACCTCGACAAAAAAAAAACGTTTTAGATGAATAATTCGTTTGTTTATGAAGATATCGTAACCAAATTTGGTATTCAAAAGTTTTTTATAGTTCCCAAACACTGTACCAAATTTGATTGAAATCGGTTGTCTATATCATATAGCTCCCATAGGGCCGATCTTCCAAAAAATCGATTTCTTAACAAAATTTGTTGTGTTTCGTTTGTTTGTTAAGATATTGGGACCAAATTTGATATTCGTGAGTTTTTTATAGTTCCTAAGCACTGTAATAAATTTAATCCAAATCGTTTGACTATATCATATAGCTCCCATAGGACCAATCGGTCCAAAAAAACGTTTTTTATAAAAAAATCGATGTGTTTGGATTGTTTGTAAAGATATTTGAACTAAATTCGGCATTCAGATCTGTTTTAAGGTATTTAAGCACTGTGTCAAATTTTATTGAAATCGGTTGACTATATCATATAGCTCCCACAGGAACGATTGGTCAAAAAAAAATGTTTGCTAAGAAATTCTTCTGTTTTTGGTTTTTTGTGAAGAAATCGGACTTTATTACAAGGTAGTGGTACAGGGTATCCTAAAGTCGCGCCCGACTTTACGTCCGCCATTTTTTACTCAAATATTTTATTATGCATTTGTATAAGAGCAACTTTGTTGCAACGTCTTGGACATTAACGCTTAAAACTTTATGCAACAATATCAACGATTCCAGAGCCATTGAAGTAATATACTCCTTATAGATATGTATCATAACAACCAATCCATTTTAATTATAAAAAATGTTAAATAAAATAGGGTGAGAGCTATATAATAATAATAATAATATATTTTTCTTGTACTATTTTATATTATTTAAAAATAGTATTTTAATTCGCGATAAATTTCAACGATTACGATACAAAAAGGCCTCTGGTTACCTGCCTGCAAGATCTTGTATTTTGGGAGGAGTTTGAGAGTTTCGTGAGGGTTAAGATGTGAAAAATTAAATTTTTTTATATTTAAGTTGGAGTTGGAAAACTCGTACATATACCCTTTACTCATAGAGTGTCGTAATCAGGGTGGTCTTAGCAGACCATAAGTCTTGGAGGCAATTAGCTATATGGATGGATAGTCTGGAAAAGCGATTAAGCTATGAAGACGGACTTTCGTCTGCCTTATTGTCCACATATTTCAAAGGTTTTAACTAGATACTGCAAAGTTCAGAATAATCCCCCTTGAAATCAAGTTTGTTAATAAACACCTTATATTAAAAAAGTTCACATTCGGATTTTCTACAATCTAAAATTAAGGTTTCTTTGGATAATCTTTGAATTTATATTCCTAATTGAAAATTTGTAGTCATACTCTAAGAATTTCGCAAATTTAGATTTGAGAAATAACGGTTTTCATACATTTATAAAAGGCTTAAAACAATTTTGAAAGAATTTTTAATCCAGCTTTAAAAGAATATAATTTAAGTATAAATATATACATATATATATTTTTTTATAAATTACTTTTGATCTAATTTTAAAAATTTGTAATCGTATTTTGAGAATTTGTACTCATAATACTTCAGCTGGGTGGCCGTCGGTGGCTTAAGGGGTAGCGTACTCGCCTCTAAAACCGAAGGTCGGTGGTTCGATTCCCCGCAGTAGCACTGGTGCATTTGCCTAGCACTGGCATCGCTAGCTCAAAGACGCTATTTGCCATGAAAGTCTCTATTAATTAAAAGACACCGCCGTTCGGATTCGGCTATAAACTGTAGGTCCCTGTTCTGTTCGAACAGTTATTAATAGAGATCCCCTATGCCCCTCCTCCAAGGGGTCTAACAGGGAATTATATATAATACTTCAGCTGGCTTTAGGTTAAATATTGTAATATGCTATTAATATTAGTTTAAGCATTTTGTTTCTTAATTCAAGCCTTTTAATATTGAAACGAAAAATTATGGCATAATTTAAGCAAAATAATTCTTTATTTCAATTTCAAGAACTTTGTTGTTTGTTTAAGATTAAATTATTTGAATTTAAGAAAATATGAAAGTGAAGTTTATGAATTACAAAATAAGTGTTTTGAATATTTATATATTGCACTATATAATATAAAAATCTTAAAATGTCGATATAATAAACCAAAAGCCATTAGTGTGAGTATGATATTTTTTATTCAAGCAGGCAAATAGCGCTTTCAACTATATGCTTAAAATTCACAACTAGTTCAAACAAATATTGCCTTAAGTATCTAGATTCAATCTATTTTTTTTTTATTGTGATAATTTGGAGTGTTCTTTAAAGTTTCTTATAATCAATGTGCTGATTTATTTTTTATACGTTGTTTTATTTATTGTAGTGATATTTTTGCGATGTGTGTAGGGTGAATGTAGATAATATTTGGCCTTGTTAGTTTTATTGACAATGAGTATAAAAACGTAAATTGGACCGCATTTCGTTATATGGATAACCCTTAACTTATTTGTTTTTTTTTCGAATGCTAATAAGTCCATGAATTCCGCTTTTTTGGCGGCTATGACGTATTCTTGATTCCATTGCTTCCAAGTTCCGGCTTTTGATCGATCCCTTTCCAATATATGATTTTACAAAGCGTATCCATGACCATTCTGTGACATCAGTTTTGGAACGGTTCTTAAGTATCTCTGGTTTAGGGGTCAACGTCCACTCAACTATTTCCACATTTGTATACCCACGCTTAAAACCAGGTGGCCTCTCAAAGACGGGCCCGCGTTGACGGTTGCCAAATATGTTTTGATTCTGGCAAACCAATTGGCGCATTTTTTTCGTGTCAGTAACGCATCATAGCTCCTTCCACAGTAGTTCGCTTTATGGAACTTTGAGAACCAAGCCAAAAACTCAAGATTATCCTTGCCAGCCATGAGCGATTGAACAGGTGTATCTCGATCTATATTCAGGCTTTCAAATGCGGCCTGCAGTAATTTAAAGTTCTTCATGTGCTCGAATTCTAGATTGGTATAGAAGTGCACTTTGTGAATGGCCAAGGCCTGAGGGAACTGGCTGTGCAGGAGCTGGCAGTATATGGCTTCAGTGCGCAGCTGATCCAGATTTGCAATGTTGCAACAAAAAGTCTGGTTGACCCACTTTAATAGCGCAGACTTGGGCACAATATCTTTTTTTGTCATCACGACATTTGCAGCTCGTTTTGTGTTCTCCTCCATTTTTTCCAAAAGAATAAAAAAAATAATAATACAAACTTGGAAAAAATGAAAAATTTTAATAAATTATTTGAAAAAACAAAGTCGCTTAATTTTCTTTGTAGAGTTAAGTTACGTTTTACTCGTAGTAACTGTTCGTATAGACCAACTTATACGAACCCAAATGCTTCAAAAGCGGCTAAAAATGTAGACTATTTAACTCGCCTTAAAAAATGTTAATACAAAAAAATGTTGTTACGACTAATTACAAAAAATCATAAAAATTTGCTTAGTAATTTAATAATCACAAAAGCTATAATTTTTGTGTTTATTAATCTGACAATTTACTTTCGGAAATTCGCTGTTTAAATTTAATGAAAGCTATTTTTGCTTAAAGCGAATATGTACGCTATGTATATTAAAAAAAAAGGAATTTTTCATAAGATTAAGATTATGATTATGATAAAAATATGCTGCGTAAATTTGCTCGACATAAGGATCTACATCAAA